>PVKB01000425.1:684532-760919 GCA_004027205.1 Ctenodactylus gundi
AGCAGTCAGGTTAGAGAGGACTGGTGAATGACTGGATTGGGTAATTCCGTTGCCCACCCCATCCAGGATGGGCATATCTGTAGACAATTAGATAGGTGGTTACCAGGCGAAGGCTGGGAGGAGAAAGAATGCAGGCAGAGTGCTGCGGAAGGATGCACAGGGTTTCTTTAGGGGATGGACATAGTTGAAAATAAGGTAGGTAGTGGTATGGCTGTATGACTTCATGAATATGCTAAAAATTATAAAATCATATTAAAATGGTGAATTTAGAGCTAGCAGTGTAGCTGGGTGGTATATTGTCTGCCTGGCATCCACGAGACCCTATGTTCCATCCCTAGCACAAAGAAATAAAAAAATTATTTCGAATGGTTAATTTTGTTAGGTACAGGGGTGTATATACGTATTCGCCGCTACCTGGGAAGTGGAGGGAGGAAGACTACAAGTTTGAGGCCAACCTGGGCAACTTCAGAAGATTCTCAGAAACATGACAGACAGACAGACAAGCAGGTGGGCCAGCTAGCCAGGCTAGGAATGTAGTTCAGGGGTAGAGTTCTTGCCCAGCCCCCGTGAGGCCATGGTTTCTATCCAACACTGCAAAAGAAAAAAAAATGAATTTTATGGTATGTGAATGATGTTTCAGTTTTATTAAAAACAAGACAAAGTAGAGGGAAGGTGAGAAGGGAATCATCAAAAATGCTTTTTTGGGAGAACAGAACTCAAAGACTTCTGGACATGTCATCCAGTCCCGTGCCCCCCCCCCCCACCACCACCACCACCACCACCACACCAGACACAAGTCTGTTTGTCCAAGAGGAGATTAAATAGAAGACCTGCGCTCCGGGTTGAAGGGTGAGCAGAGGGGGCAGCCCCGTCCTCGTGGAGACTGGAAGGTGAATGTAGCAGCAGTACTGCTGTGTCTTGATCCAGGCCAGTGGAGAACCGGATGTGGTAGTTATCAGCAAACCCTCCACACCTAGGCTGGATTTGAATCCTGCCTTTACCACCAGCTAACCAGTTATGTGGCGTTGAACAAGTTGGGGGACAGCTCTGAACCTCAGGGATGGGGGCTCAAGGACATACAAGCGTCTCCTTGGGCTGTAATCAGGATGCAGAGTTGCAATAGTATATAATGCCCTTACTACAGAGCCTAGCATGGGATATATTTCTTTTCATAAGAAGTAGCATCATTATAAGTAACAGCCAGAGGTGTGATTAATCTCTCCCTCTGCACCCCCTAGTCAGGGTCTGTCTGTGTTATCCAGGCTGGCCTGGAACTTGCTTTTAGCTCAGGCTGGTCTCAAACTCAGGATCCTCCTACCTGGGCCTCTCCAGTGCTGGGAATGCAGGCATGTGCCACCATACCCACATTTTGGTGGTTATTCTTTTACTTGGTGAGGACATCAATAATGACAGTTAAGCACTGTTCTTTTTTTTAATATTGGGTCTCACTCTGTAGCCCATACTGGTCCCAAACTCACTATGGAGTCCAGGCTGGCTTTGGACTTATGGCAATCTTCCTGTCTCAGTCTCCCAAGTGCTGGGATTCCAGGTGTGTGCCACCGCGCCTGACTTAATGTGGTGCTGGGGAATGGAGTGCAAGTCCTTAGTGCTTGCTAGGCAAGTGCCTTAACCGTTGAGCCATTCCTCCAGCCCAAGCCCTGCTTTTAACTGCCTTCCTTTCCAACAAGATCATATGGTAAGAATAACTGAAACCTAGCGCTGTGGCTGGATTGATTATCTGTTCCCCTTTGCTCCTGCGTCTATGGTGGGGTCCCTAGTGTTCCTCCATGGATTACATGGTAACTATTGAGGTGGTGGAACGAATCCAAGGTCAAAATCAAGATTAGGAATGAGGCTCAGTCATTAACAAGCCACATGACCTTCATATGACCCCAGTTTCTTCATCCACAGAATGTAGGTGTTAGGCTAGTGTAGTGGTTGTAAATATGCTCCATGAACTTGTAGAGGTTCCAGAGAGGTACCCCAGGAAGGATTGTAGAGTGAATGGCGGGGAGCACGCTGGCAAAAAGTGAAAGGTCTGGGGGGGTGGCAGGTACCTCTAAGAGCAGCTACTTGGGAGGCTGAGGCATGAGCATCACAAGTTTGAAGCCAACTGGGGCATCTTATAGTGAGATCTTGTCTCGACAGAAAAAGAATAATGAGATAAAAACAGGCTTGGGGTGTAGCTCAGATCAAATCCTGTACCACTCCCTTCCCCCCAAAAGGAATCAAAGGGAGGGTGGGAGGGAAGACCTGTGAAAGGGAACAGAGGCACTCAGGTGGGCCTGGGAGGGCAGTGAAGTCAGGAAAGCTTTTCAAAGAATGCAGGGTGTACGTCCAGGCTTGTGTGCTGATGGAAAAGGTCTGCCAGGCAGGAATGCAGGAAGGGTGGGTGCGTTGGAGGAGAGGCGGGAGTGGAATCCAGGCACAGGGGAGGGCTTGTTCTTTGGGACAGATGCAATTAAATATCAGGCAGAGATACCAGGAGGTCATGTGAGTGGCTTGAGGACAAAGGAGAGGGCATGAGACACATATCTAGGAGAAGACTGTTGGGTAAATATCCTCCAGCATTGCTCACCTGTTTGCATGGGTCTAGGGGAAGCTGGGGGTGGAGTTTAACTGGAGTTAATTAACAGCTTTCCAAAGCAGCAGCAAGAGAATTGGGGGATTGTAAGCATGGTTATAGATGGGTGTTGGACTGGAAAGAGATTAAGAGTGGGAATGGCTTGCAGCCTCAACTCTGCCCCCAGTAGCTTTTGTTCTCTCTCTCTTTTTTTTTTTTCTTGAGACAGGGTCGTGCTCTGTCAAGTCCAGGCTGGTCCTGAAGTCCCTGTGTAGCCCAGGCTGGCTTCAGATTCACAGTGGTTCTCCAGCCTCAGCCTCGCAAGCAGTGGGATTACAGGTGTGCACCACCACACTCAGTTTATGTGATGTTGGGGAATCGAACTGAGGGCCTTGCATTTGCTAGGCAGGCACTTCAACCGCTGAACTATTCTTCCAGCCTTATTATTTCTAATGTGTGTGTGTGTGAGAGAGAGAGAGAGAGAGAGAGAGAATGAGAATGAGAATGAGTGTGTGTACGCACGCGCTCTGTAAAGCACAGTAGGATTGATGGTTGGCGTAGAAAAGGAAGAAGCATCATCCGAAGTCCACAAACCTGGATTAGAGAAATAGCTCAGCAGTTAGATTGCTTCACTAGCAAGCAGAAGGCCCTGGGTTCGATTCCCCAGCACCACATAAGCCAGGTGTGGTGGTGCACACCGGTAATCCCAGCACTCAGGCTGAGGCAGGAGGACTGCCATGTGTTTGAGGCCAGCCTGGGTTACATAGTACATTCAGGAACAGCCTAAATTGCAGAGTGAGACCTTGTCTCAAAACAATAAAATAAAGTTCCCAAACTGAAATTTAAAGAGAATTACATTAAATACTCCCCCTGTGTGGTGGCCTTACTTGTAATGTAAGATTTGTATTATAAACAGTTTACTACTGTAGGTATGTTACCTGTACATTTCTATAAATGGCCTGATTTTGGTGCCTGGAGTATATTAGATGTTCAGTAAATAATTGGTGAATGAAATCACTTTGATGTTAGGCCAACTTTAGAGGCAAGCGATTTAGAAAACAAGTTTCCTTAAATTTCCCCCTTGAATCCTATACAGAGCGAGATCCTGGCTGAAAAAAAAAATTGCTTTTAAGAGTCTTTGCTTTTAAGAGCCTAATTCTCTATA
This sequence comes from Ctenodactylus gundi, assembly GCA_004027205.1. Lineage (NCBI taxonomy): Eukaryota > Metazoa > Chordata > Mammalia > Rodentia > Ctenodactylidae > Ctenodactylus > Ctenodactylus gundi. Next base: position 688,261 of record PVKB01000425.1, read on the forward strand.
AGCCCTAGTCACCTGAGTTTTACAGTTGTATCGCCTGTAATTAAAGTGCAGAATGTGTCAGACTTTGAGTAATTGGATACTTGAAGATGTCCAACATGTTGTTTTTCCTTCCTTTACTGCGTACAGCATAGTAAGTGTGCCACGTACTCTGTGGGAATGCAGAAAACCTACTCCATGATCTGCTTATCCATAGACGATGACGATAAAGCCGACAAAACAAAGAAAATCTCAAAAAAGCTTTCCTTTTTGAGTTGGGGCACCAACAAGAACAGACAGAAGTCAGCCAGCACCTTGTACCTCCCTGCAGTCGGGGTGGCCAGGCCTCCCATGAAGAAGAAGCTCCCCACGCCTTTCAGCCTGCTGAACTCTGACAGCTCCTTGTACTGATGGGAGGACACGGGAATGGTCATTGCCTGGGTCCACTGTGCCTTAAGATTCTTGGCACCGCGGGAGATACATAATCGCCACTTTCTCATATTGTAATCTTCTATTTGACGTGTTCTTATAAAAGTAACAAGAAACGCCTCTGGCCTGCGCAGCCCACCAGGATGGCTTTGAAAAGTGCCCCAACACAAATTGGTGAACTTTCATAAAACCTTATGATTTTTTTTTTTGCAACTTGATTTCATTAACTATATTAGGTATTTTATATTCAGCCCAAGACAGTTCTCTGTACTCATTGCAGCCCAGCAAGCCGAAAAGTTGACACCCATGTTCTAGGAGCTCATGGAAAACACACGTATTTGAGGAATGTCATTATATGGCTGCAAGTTATTTATTTTATAAAATATTGTACATAGAATAGTGTTGAGATTATATTTTTAATAGTTGCAATTATGACTTTTAGAAACTATCAGAGTTAAGTTTTGGCTACCTACATTAGTACTGCTTGCTTTATGTCCAGATTTGGGAATAGTTATTCCTTAACCTAAAATTCATATGACACAGATCACAGGAGTGTAATAGAGTGAAATTCATGTCACTAAAAACAGTTGTAAGGAGCTGCTTCTTCATGAGGATTCATTAACTTAAAATGATAAAATTTTACTATTTCTATGCAGTACAAACGCTACTTCCAAGGAAATCCTAGTGCCAAATTTATCGTGACATGTTCTTTCTCAGCAGTGTTAAAAAATAAAGCACCCCCCAAAAATAGAAATAAAATTTAGGAGCAGCTTTTTCTCAGATTTGATGCCGTTTTGCAAGTTGCTAACACAGTAACAGTGTTAGATGGAGATGCTGTCTACAGGGTAGATAATATTCTGTTTGATACTCAAAACATTTCTCATTTTGTTTAAAGTAGAAGGTATGTAACTGTATATTTTAAGAGCTGGTAAGAAAAAGTAGTTTTACGTGTAAAAGGTAAAGATGTAAATGATCCAAGTTTAAAGCCCTCTGTCTTTAACTATGAACATTCCTACCAGTTTGATTTCTCTGGCTATAAGTGGGATGACACTGTGACTCTGGTAAGATTCATGGTTGACACAGTACTTAAGTGACATAGCTTAAAAATACAGCATTGAAGTCTAATTTCGAGAACTAATAATTTAAATATTTTCTATTGTGCAATATAAAGAGGGAAGCACCGACCTTCGGGAAAGTGTATCTTCCCACTGTTCCCACTGCTGTGTTTGTATAAATATTTAAATAAACACATTCATTTATTTGACTTAATGTTTTTATTTTACATGAATTCTTCCTGAAAAATTGGTTATTACCCTCATGCACAAAATGTTTTTGTGTTTGATTTTTAAAAATCACTGACGTTTCTCTGGGATGAAGCAGGAGGATCACAGGTACGAACCCAACAAGGGCAATTCAGCAACTTAGTGAGATCCTTTCTCAAAGTCAAAACTAAAAAAAAATGGGTGGGACGAGGATGTAGTTGAGTGTAAAAGTTGTGGGTATTGGCTGGAGAAATGGCACAGTGGTAAAAGCATTTGCCTGGCAAGCTCAAGGCCCTGAGTTTGATTCCCCAGCACCACATAAAGATGGGTGTGGTGGCACATGCCTGTAATCCCAGCACTCAGGAGACTGAGGTAGGAAGACTGCCTTGAGTCCAAGGCCAGCCTGAGCTACAGAGTGAGACCCTGTCTCCAAAAACAAAAATTTGCAAGCTGTGGGCTCAATCCTTAGTACCTACATTAAAAAAACCCTAATATTTCACAGTGACTTTTTGAAGTTATTATAGTATTTTTTAAAACGGAGCTTTCAACACATAAATACTTTTTGAATGAGCAGCTGTGCTCTTTGATCCCTAGCCCTTACCTCCCCTCGCTGGACCAGCTGCCTTTAACACTATCCTGTATCATGTCATTATTGGGAAACACATGTACAAACACCGTTTCTTCTTCCCATACATTGACTTTCCATCTGTAAATGAGGAATCTCAGACCTCAGCCTTTCTGTGTGTAGAAGATATGCCCAGTGGTTACAAACTGGCTATCTCTGTCCCCTCCTCCCCCAAAATACCAGGAAGGTAGAAATAAAAGCACAGAAGAGCCAAGGAAGGAACTGCTGTACGCTTGTTTATTTGCATTGGCAGCAGCTCGGGAGCTCGCTGTGCGCACACCAGACCTGAAAGGCAGCAGCTCTGACAGTGGGAACAAGGGACTTACACACTGCAGAGGGCTTCATTGTAGGGCAGTTTCCTCTAGGTGCCGCATCGGTCCCCTGAAACTTTGTACGACCTTCCCATGACACATGCAGGTCAAGGTCACTCATCAAAATCTGCCCTGACTGGCTTTTTGCTGATGAGTAAGTCTCAGCAAAGGAGGATTCCCAAGGGCCCTTTTATTTGTTTTGTTTTTGAGACAGAGTCTCGGTCTGTAGTCATGCTGGTCCTGAATGCATGATGAAGCCCAGGCTGCCCTCAGACTCACAGTAATCCTCCAGCCTCGGCTTTCCAACTGTGGGAATCATCTCATTATTGGGAAATATGTGTACAAAGACTTTTTAATTCTTCCCATACGTTGACTTTTTACAGGCCAGTACCACCATGTCTGGGATTGTTATTTGGTGCTGAGGAATCAAACCCAGGGCTTTCCAGGGTTGCTAGGCTCCAACCACTGGACTATCCCCCCAGCCCCAGACCTATCTATTCTTACAGAATGAAGGCCGTGCCACCTGTGGCCACTCAGACAGCAGAGCAGCACCTCGCAGGTTCCATTAGGCGTCACTGGTTGCAGTGAGGAGATCTACCAGGTCCCACAGTGGGTGTCTGATGGAGGGAAGGCAGTGGGTGGGAAGCAGTGGTCACCTGGACTGGGTGAAGAAGGCGTGGGTTTGCTGTGCTACGACCTGTCCGACCACTGGCTCGAGTTCTTGGAGGGAAGCATTACTCAGTTGCTGGATAGTTGGGAACTTCTGAAGCAGAAGAGAAGCTTTCACTTTCCCAACTCCTGGGATCTGCTGCACAGTTCGAAGAAGAAATGGCTCAGACAGCAGCGTCTGTCTTTTTCGGAGGAAAGGGTTCTTGCTGGGCTCCTTCATTTGCTCTAGAACCTGATCGGAAATGAAGGGGCACATGAGCGCCCCCTGGAGGGCTGGCAATTTTTAAAAATTTAGTTCTTAGGTTTGGTTCCACTTACGGGTACACATATTCTCCTATGCCATAAATATATACCTTCAGACATCAGCAAAAATAGTGAAAGGTGAACCACATGACCACATAAAGGAGTAAGAGATAAAGATAATTATTTTTTTGGAAGCTAGGTCTGGTGATATAGGCCTATAATCCTAGCACTCTGAGAAGCCAAGGCAGGAGAATCACAGGTTTAGTGACTTAGTGAGACCTTGAAAATGTGGTGGGGGGGACTGCTGGGGATGTAGCTCAGAATGAAGGCCCTGGGCTCAATCTCTAGTATCACAAAGCCAAAACAAACTTTCAGAATGCTTAGGATAAAACAAGTAAAAATTGTGCTGAGAAATTCAAATACTTTGATGTGGTCAATTAGGAAATATTCCAGATGAGAAGGATTAAATAATGGCTCTAAGGGCTGGAGGAATGGTATAGGGGTTAAAGTGCTTGCCTTGCAAGCACAAGGCCCTGAGTTTGATTCCTCAGCACCACATAAAGCTGGGTGTGGCGATGCACACCTGTAATGCCTGCACTCAGGGAGGCGGATTTTCCTGACTCCTAGGCCAGCCAGTGAGTCTAGCTTTGGGCTACAGAGCGAGACCCTGTCTCAAAGAAAAGAAAATAATGACTTTATGTGGTATGATTAAAAATATAGTAACTGTTTAAATTAAAAGTATTATTATAGTATTGAAAGACACACTGCCATTCATTCCCCTCTGAATACCTCCTTCCCTCACTTCAAACACACTTCAGACATTTACCTTTCATAATCCTTCTTCCACCAGATCTGAGGATCCTACTCAGGGCCTTCACACTGAGCTATACCCCCAGGGCATTTTTAGTTTTCAATTTGAGATAGGGTCTTACTAAGTTTATAAATTGCCCAATCTAAGCTCAAACCTGCTGTACGCCAGCCTGACCTCTTGCAGTGCTGAGCTATAACCTGTGCCACCAGAACTGGACTGCATGGTTATTTTGACTGAGGAAGAGCCAGAATTCCAGGTGGTACCAAATCAATGAATAATGTGGGTGAGGACACACTGTAATTTGAAAGAAACCGTGCTGGTTACAGTGCTTGCTTAGCATGTGCAGGGCCTTGTGTCTGGTTCCCCAACAACACATAAAAAAAGCAGGCAGTGAAATAACTGGAAAGAAATTGCTGTAAACATTTTGACTCAATTGAAAATATCTATGCAGTCATGAAAAAAGATTTCCAGAATTGCTTCAGAAAGAGATAAGGAAGATGTGTTTTAAGTGAGAGAGAGTATTTTGAGGAGGATTAATGGCGATGTGTCTTTTACAGTAATAAATATTCACATTTGGCCATAACTACATTGTTGACTTATAATACTGTTATACAACAGTTAAACTTGTGAGCCTACAACAGAAGTCATCTGTCGTTAAACAGGAAACAGCTGATAAAGAACATTTTAAAACTACTGGGACTAACAGGTTTGGACTGTAAATAGCAACCACTATACTCACTCAGCTCAAATATTTCAAGTTTGACTGTACTGATTCAAAATAATTTCTTCAACACTATAAATTCAGACTGTCAGACATTATGCATTCAGGTGACGATGAATGCTCATATAGAAGTGGAGGTTGCCACATTACCCAGTTTGAAGTTTACATCACTCACACGCTAGGACAAACACAACTTATTCCATTTCCTCCTCCCCTTTTCCCCGCTCACCATATTTTTCTGCACACTCAAATGAGACCTGCTTCACACAGGGCCCCAGGGAAGCTTGCCTAGCAAAAGGAAAGCTCAGTCTCACGTTAGTGGTAGTTACACCAAGGCAGCCAACAGCATTATGTGGTGGGAAGTTAGGAATAATAAGGCAAAGGAAGAAGTGGGGAGGAATCCGCGAACCTCAGAGTTGCTTGCCTTCCCAGCCTGGTTCTCAGCCCCAGCTGCACCTTAGAGGGGGACAAACCCAGGGCCTCAGCCATGCCAGACCCTCACTCTCCCCTTGAGCCACACTCCCAGCCATCTCACTTTAAAGTTTCCCAGGAAAGTCTAATGAATAATCAAGTTGAAAAATCAGCAGTGAAGAACCAGTTTGGATTTAAAAAAAAAATAAATAAATAGATGCACTTGTGCCCAGAAGTGTTGATGGTTAACAAATGCCAGGTGGCAATGGGGCAAAGCATCTGCCAGTTGACATTTTCACCTGCATTAAGTGCAGGATAATGAATGGTGGTGTCACCACAGGCTGGAAGTCTAAGATCAGACCTCCAACTTACTCCTGTGCTTAAACATCTGCTTGGAGTAGTTGGCTCAGCTGGCTGCTTCCAAACTTAAAATTCCTTGAAAAAAAAAAAAAAAAGCACTGACTAACCCACACAGGGTATGACATAGGCTGGATTCATGGGCTGTCACTGTAGCTAAGGCACAGTACAATGATCCGCCGAGGAAGCGGCATACTTACCAACTGGGCAATGAGGCAGGAGGCTTCTGTCTGGTTGGCCACTGGTAGCAACACCATTCCCAGGTCCAGCACCGTAAACTTCTGTATGGCCGGGAAGTACTGTTCGCTTATTTGTGTTTTTTCAACTACTACAATCCCTTGAAGATTACCAGACTTAAAAAAGAAAAAAAACATAGCCATACGGTAATGACATTTCTTTCAAAGTTAAGAAAGTTATCACGGAATTATTTTCAGAGACGAGGGTGGGGAGGATACAAGTCAATGTTCAATTTCAGTTTCTGGAATTCAGAACTTACATTTCTAACCCGAACAAGTCTTTTTCTGTAGCTGTTTCCTTCCACTAAATCAGCTTCGGTGATATAAAGAATGCAGGATCTGCTGGACAGGTAAAAATCTACCGATGTCAGCTCATCCTCAAAAATTAGTTTTATTTTCCCTTAAAATATAATAGACAACATAGTGATGTGAGTTTCGTGAACTTTAGATAAAAAGGCAGCGATAGGTAGGATGTATTTTTGTTGGGTTTTGTTTTTGCTTTATGGTTTTACTGAGGAGAGAGCCCAGGGGCCTTCACACTGAGCTACATTCCCCAACCCCTTTTTCTCTTGATTGTGAGACAGCCTCTCACTAAGTCACCAAATTGCCCACAGCAGGTTCAAAATTGCGACCCCCGCCCCTTGCCTCCACCTCCCAGAATGTTGAGATTACAGGCCCGTGCTACCCGGCCCGGATCTGGTTGTTTTTCATGTGTGGTAATTAAGGGCTTACGACCAAAGGCAGTCCACAGACCTTGCATCTCCCCAGCCAGCTGCGACCCGCGCCATTTCTCATTGGCCACAACGTGCCCAAAAGGCACGTGCACGGGGCCGGCGCCATCTGAGGGGTTCCTTTCCATTTTTCTCTCTTGAGGGAAATCCAGGACAGCTTATGCACAGGCACTACCGCACACTGGAAACTCTGGCCAAGGTCTCGTATGCGGAGTGATCTTTCAAATTGAATTATCTGTCAGTAAAAGAATCAGGGGATTCCTATTCCGGTGGCTTTCTCCCTCGTTTTCCGCACCTGTTCGGCATCTGATAACTCAGCTGGGTCCTCATCCAAGTTTCTCACGGGGAGCCAAAACCCGGGAGGAGTAGGCACCACGCCTCAGATCAGTACGGAATCTACGTTACCGCCTCTGAGGCCGCGCCGCTTCCGGGTTCGCCCCAGCGCCATTCGCCCGATTTTTCATTTTGCCCGCCCTCAACCTGCCGCGTCGTCGGATAGGCTAGTGAGTTAGAGATTGACATCTACGTTGACCAATAAAAGATCAAACAGCGTAGACTGTTTCCGCACTGGTGGAAATTTGAAGGAGACCGCTGCTGGTTGCCAACAGCGACGGGCGTGGAAGTAACTTTAGCTTTGATTGGTGCAGAACCAAACAGACTCAACGAGGAGCGTGGTGGTTGCGGGCGTCAGGTGGGAATAAAAAGCATCCGAAGTTCGGCCAGCGGGAGCTGCTCGGGCTTCAGAGAACGGTCTGTGGGAGTGGGAGCCTGCTCTTCGTGTAAATCCACCCCCGCCGCCAGGATGCTGCTGGGATTTCACAGAGGACGCAAAAGCCAGTTCGTGAGTAGACCCGTAGGCCCTCCCTTTTCTTTTCTCTTTTTTCTTTCTCCTCTCCTCACTGAGGCTGTGAGTTAACGGGTCAGAGTTTGGAGCGGATTTGCCCCTATGTCTTTGGCCTGAGATTAAGGCAAGGCGGTTGTCCCGGAAGAAACGGTGGGTCAGTGCGAGAAGCCCTGATTTTAGTGTTCCTCAAAACGACGTGGCAGCGGTAGCGCCGGTCTGTAATCTCTGAACAAGGAGAAAAGCTGAGAAAGGACAATCGCAAGTTCGAGACCAGCCTGGGCAATTTTGAGCCTCTTGTCTGAAAACTTACTAAAAATAATAATTAGGTAACTAAATAAAAGGACCGAGGGTGTTCCCTGAGTTCAATTCCCAGTACTAAAAAGTAAAATAAAAATGCATGATTTGCTGTTTCTCTTCTCTCTCTCTTCCTGTTTCTTGTCTCTCTGCCTTCTCACTCTCAAGCATTACGTGTAGGCACGAGGAGGGCTGGCAAGCGATGATTTGGCTCCCTTGGTACAAACCATCTTAGCTGTGCTGTGCTAAGCCACTTAGGTGTCATCAAGAAAGGGAGCTTATCTAGGAGGGTTTTCATGCTGGGTCGCAGGTGGAAGTGGGATCATCCTCTTGTCATTTAGAGACAGGGGCCTAGAGAACCGTAGCCAGGAAATGATTATAGCGTCAAAAGTGAGGACCGTCCAGTTCGCTGTCGGGTATGAACTGAAAGCAACTAGCAGTAGCGACCGGCAGATGCCTGTAATCTAGTACTTAGGGAGGCTGGTGTGGGAAGATTGCAAATTCAAGACCTGCCTGGGTGATTGAGCAAGACAAACAAAAAACCCACAGGTGGGTCTGGTAATCCCCCAGCTCTCGGGGAGGTTGAGGCAGAATGAAAGCCCAGCCTAGGCAATTTGGTAATTTAGACCCCGCCTCAAAATCAAAAACCCAACAAAGGGCTGGGATATAGCATAGTATGAAGGCCTGTTCCAGCTCCAGCATGGCATAAGTAAGTAATAAAGTCAAATCAAAGAGGCTGTGGCCCAGTAGTAGAACCCTTGTGGGTTGGAGGAGAACCTGTGTGTACACACACTCACGCAACACAAACTTGTGAGATCCTTTCGGAGGACCTGCTGAATGCCCATCCCTGGAAATTCAAAGTTTAAGAAAATGTTTTGAGGACCTTGAATATTTTGAGGGTAGTGGCGGGGGCGGGGGTGGGGGGAAGCAGGGAATGCGGGAAGAGACAGACATGTAAACTGTCAGGTTGTAAGACAAATGCAGAATGCTGGGTGACACGAGAGGTCCGCGGAGTGGAGGGATGTCGTGGAGATGCTCTGGAACGTCTCTCCTGTGGTGACCTTGCGTGTGGAGCTAAGATGGGGTTGGACAGGTATAGAAGACGGTCGCGAGAGCTGCCCAGCCGTGCCCCTGATGGATGCCCCTGGCTGCACGCCAAGGGCCGCTTTCACTGCTCCTCAGCAGGACGTGAGACCTCCTCAACTGGCATCCCCACTCTGCAAGTGGGGGTACCCCCGACTTCATATCCAGCCAGTCATCCTTTTCCTTTCGCCCCGGGGACCTTGTATCCCATCAAGCTGGAGTGCTTGTTATTTGCTGAGCACTGCTGCTGATGTCTTGCCCCAGCCTGCTAATTCTGCTGCTCCTCCTCCCTAGAAGACTCTTTCAGCCCGTTCCCAGTGTGGGAGCAGCTGCAGTCTTTGATGACCTAGTCAGAATGCCTCTTGATTTCTTCAGGGAGGAACTTTTGAGATCCCCTTGCGTGCCCCAAGGCCTGAAGGCACCCTTCCCTCCTTGAACTGCCTCAGTGCTTTCTTTTGTTGTCTTCCTTGATGTATTTTGCACACGTGCTCGTGGGTGTGTGCATGTATAGGCTGGGGACCAAGCCCAGAAAGTACTGAGTTACATCCCTAGCCTTTTAAAAAATTCTACTTTAAGACAAATTCTTGCTAAGTAGTCCAGGCTGAATTCAAACTTGTGATCCTGTTGCCTCAGCTTCCCGAGTAGCTGAAATTACAGGTGGGCACAACCACGCCCAGTCAATTATGTGTTTTATAATGATCATTTGGGTGTTTTTCCTCTGTATCTCCTTGAAAATGAAGACAGGTTTTCTTCATTGTTGTTATGGTATCCTGTCTTTAGAAGGAGTGAATTAGGCCAGGTGCGTTGTGGGAGGCTAAGGCAAAAGGAAGGAAAGTCTGAGCCCAGCCTGGGTACCATAGCAACTTAGTGAGATCTTGTCTAAAACTATTTTAAAAAAATTGAAAAGGGCTGGGGATGTAGTTCACCTGAGATTGATGCCCAGTATCACAAAAAAAGTAGAAATTGTGAATGGTTGTATTGTCAGACAGGAAGATTAGAAAGTCTCAAGATTTTCTGAGAAACCCCTAGTTACATAAAGCAGGATCTCTCTGCCTTTTGTTGCATATAGGAGCTTATTTTCCTTGCCGTACATTTTTTTAAATTTTTTTAATTTTTTATTTTTTTGGCACTGAGGATTCGGTCCAAACTACATAGTTAGATATATCTCAGCCCTTTTTTCTTTTTCTTTTTTTCCTTTTCTTTTCCATTTTTTTTCTTTTTGTAGAACTGAGGATTGAACCTAGAACCTTTGCACTAAGCTATTTTCCCAGCCCTGACTTTTTTTTCCCCCATACTAGAGATTTAACCTGGGGTCTTCATACTAAGCTACTTTTCCAGCTTTACTTTGAGACAAGATTTGGCTGAGTTGCCCAGACTGGGCTTAAACTTGAAATCCTCCTGCCTCAGTCTCTCAGAGTGGTGGAATTGTAGGTGTGTGCCACCACACTTGACTCTCAGCTATTTTAAAAATTTTTTATTTTGAAATAGGATTTCCCTGAGTTATCCAGGCTGGGCTCCAACCTGTGGTTCTCCTACCTCAGTCTTCCAGAATGTTGGGATTACCAGTGTGTGCCTCCACACTCAGCTCTTGTACTGTGTCTGTGAGATAAGCCTCCTAAAGTCTTTACGAAGCCCCTGCCAGATAGGGGTCAGTGTGCTCAGTGCTAGGGGTTGGTAAGGATGAGAAAAGTACTTGTTTCTCAAGAAGCTGGCTTGTTCCACAAAGGGAGAAGTGGGAGACATGGGGACAGTGCTGTGGGACAGACAGAAGGACTTGCAGATGATCAGGAAAGCTGAAAAGGAGGGACGAGAAGGCCCCACAAAGGACTGTTCCTGCGGCACTTGCTGAGAGTTGTGCTCGTCTGGACAGACGGGCTACGAAAGCAGTAGGGCGCCTGATGGGGCTGGGTCCTCTGGGCCAATACAGGTGTCCCCTTCCAGGCTTGAGAGATAGTGATGATAGTGACAGAACCTTGGTGATTTCTTCCATTCTAGTGACCTCTGCTGGGTTTCATTTGTGCAGAAACACATCGTCCATGGCCTCCTCCCTGCAGCCAGCATCGCTCCAAAGCCAGCTGTGCCCCGCACGCCTCCTCCCCGCAGCCCTAACCCATCTCCAGAGAGACCAAGGTGAGTCCCAGATGAGCAGGCGCAGAGGTGTCAGCTGCCGAGCGCTGGATCCTAGAATGTTCACACTGGCCAGAAAATCACAAGCAGGATGATTAGAGTCACTTCCTTTGACCTGTTCACCATCATCCACTTAATGTGGCTCCTTGGAGAACAGTGAACTTGTATGGGGTCTGTCCCTTTTAGGAACACAGCATGTTTACATTTTACTGCTGGATACAGTTATTTTTTTTTTAAACAAAGCATTAAAGCCCAAATACTCAGATTGAAGGTATTTTAAAGACAAGTTTTGAGTTGCTTACTTTCTATGTATGTGTGTGATTCTAAATATTGAACCCAAAGCCTTTGCACGGAGCCACATCTCCAGCCCTTGCTTTCGTTTGTTTATGAGACAGGAGCTCACTCTGTAGGTCAGGCTATCCGGAACTCACCTGGTAGCCCAGGCTGGCCTCAAATTCAGCTGTCTTCCTCCTCAGCCTCCCAGGTGCTAGAATTACAGGGGTGTGACACCACACCCCGCTTATGTGGTGGCGGGGGAATTGAACCTAGGGCCTTGTGCTTGCTAGGCAAGTACTCTAACTGCTGTGCTACTCCTCTAGCCCTTGCTTTGATTTTTTTACTTTGAAGTGGGGTTTCACTGAGTTGCCGAGTTGCCCAGGCTAGGCCTGAAATTGTGATTCTCCTGCCTCAGCCTCCCACAGTGCTGGGATTACAAGTACGTACCACTATACAGCATGTCCTGCTTAATGTGCAAAAAAAGTTACATATTTATGTATTTAGACATGATTCTTCCTTTTTAAAAGATCTCCCTTGTGTCAAGAAAAGAGTATGTTTGCTGCTGGGACCTGGAATTCCCCCCATCCACTACTCCAGATGCACTAGACCTTCTTTTATTCCCAGGACCTCTGCCTGTACTGTCCAAAATTACAGACAAGAGAATTTTAGACTGGTTTTGATCCATAAAGGTGCTGAGGGCATAGTTCAGTGGTTTGAGTTCTTACATAGCATGTTCAAGGTTCTGGGTTTAATTCCCCCAGCATCACATAAAAATTAGGCATAGCGGTACATACCTATAATCCCAGCTCTTCCTTCTGTCCCCCAATTTTATTGATATGTGTAAGTGCAAAATTTAAGGTTTACATTGGTTTTGGGCATTTTGTGCACATATCTAGTCAAGGTAACAAGACCTTCCCCGTTCTCCTTTCGATCCACCCCTACCAACCCCCACAACCCGCCTCCGTTCCCTTTATTTTTCACTTTAAGTTCTGTGAGATAATTGTGATCTGGGATCTGGGCTCCTCACATCAGAGAGACCATTCGATGTTTCACCTTCTGCTTCTGACTCACTTCACTAAGCATGATGTTCTCAAGTTTCCTCCATTTGCTTACTAAAGCCTCCAAGCTGTCAGACTTTATAGATGCATAGTATTCCATTGTGTGTAAATACCAGTTTGTGTATCCGCTGGTCTTGTTGATGGGTATTTTGGTGACTTCCATATTTTAGCTATTGGTAGTTGTGCTGCTATGAACATGGGTATATATGTATCTCTGTTATATATAGTTTTTAACTCTTGGAAATATTCCCAGGAGAGGTATCGCTGGATCAAAGGGGATATTTATTTCCAATCTTTTGAGAAACCTCCATACTGCTTTCCATAGCGGTTGTACCAATTTACATTCCCACCAGCTGTGCCAAGAGAGTTCCTTTTTCTCCACAGCCTCACCAGCACTGATTGCTATTTGAGTTGTTGATATAGGCCTATCTCTGTGGAGTTAGATGGTATCTTAGCGATGTTTTGATTTACATTTCCCTTAAGGGTAGGGATGTTGAACATCTTTTCATGTATCGGCCATTTGAACTTCTTCCTGAGTGAATTGCCTCTTCATTTCTTTTGCCCACTTTTCAATAGGATCCTTGATTTTGGGGGACTTTTCTTCAGTTCCCTGTATATTCTGGTTATGAGCTTCCTGTCTGAGGTGTTGGTGGTGAATATTTTTTCCCAGTCTGTTGGTTCTCTTTTTACACTGTTGATAATTTCCTTTGCTGTGCAGAAACTTTTTAATTTGACATGATCCCATTTGTTAATGATGGAGATAATTTCTTTTGCTTTTGGTGTCTTATTAAGAAAGTCTTTGCCTACCCCTATGGCATTTAGATATTTGCCTAATTTGTCTTCTAGAAGGTTCAGTGTTTCACTTTTAATGTCTAGGTCTTTGATTCACTTTGGTTTGACTTTGGTGCCTGGTGACAGGCGTGACTAGATTCATTCTTCTGTGTGTGGATGTCCAGTTTTCCCAGCACCATTTCGTGAAGAGGCTGTCCTTTTCTAGTGTATGCTTTTGGCTCCTTTATCGAAGATTTCAAGTGTTTGAGGTTATTTGGGTTTGTCTCTGCATCCTCAGTTCTGTTCCACTGTTCGATCTTCCCATCAGTCCCAAGAGATTCCCAGTGCTGTCTGCAGTTCCCTCTCTCCCTGCTGTTTTCATGTCCCACCTGCCCCCACCGTCAAGCAGCCACTGATGGGCTTTCTGTCACAATATGTTAGTGTTTAACATACTCAAGTTTTATACAAGTGAAGTTATGTGAAACAGTTACTGCTGCCTTCTTTTGTTCAGCGTGATTATTTTGAAATTTATCCATGTTATAAAAATTAATTTATCCTGTTGAGTGCTGTTACATTTTATCTGTATGCCAGGATTTGTTTATTATCTGTGAGTCTGTGGAAGGATATTTGGATTGTTTGAGATTTTTGGTTGCTAAACTAAAGCTGCTATGAACATTTGTACACAGATCTTTATATATGCATTCATTTCTCTTGGGTAAATATCTGAGTGGAATATCAGGATCATATGACAGAGGGGTATTGAATTTATTAAGAAATTGCTGAGGTTTTTTGCCTACTGTTCCATTTACATTCCCCCAGTGGGCTGGGGGTGTAGCTCAGCAGTTAAAGCACTTACCTAGCAATCCCAAAGCCCTGGGTTTGATTCCCCAGCACTACATAAGCTGCACATGGTGGTGCAAGTCTGTAATCCCAGCATTCGGAAGGCTGATGCAGGAGGATTGCTGTGAGTCCAGGGTCAGCCTGGCCTACAGAGTGACTTTCTCAAAAAAAAAAAAAAAATTGCCCAGCAATCTGAATTCCAGGGGCTTGATATCCTTAGATCGGTCAATCTATTTTAAGTGTGTATTTGACAATTAGTGGTTAGTTTTCATCTACAAGGATGTCTGTAGGTTCTTGAATGTAGTGACAGGTGCTTGTGTAACCACCGCGTGGAACTTGTTTCGTGGATCTGTAATATACATCCTGGGCCACCGTACCTAGATAGTAGCACTGGAGAGGCTGAGGCAGGAGGATGTACTACTACTCCGTGTTCACTTAGCAAGGACAGCTTCGTGAGCACATCTGGAGTTCCCATGTCCTGCACGGTAAAGAGTTCTGAGATTGGAAAATTACAAAGATGACCCAAACTTCAGGAGATACAAACCAGAGGAATGTTTACTGACTTATTGATAAAGGACAGAGCCAGCCAGATGGTGAAATACACTGGGTGAGGTGTGGAAGGGCCCAGACTCCGAGCTGCAGTCCCCGTGGAGTTGGGGTCCATCACCTGGCACCCAGACATGCTCCTGTTTATCTTCCTTGTGGCTCTCATCATGCTCCCTGAACTCAGTCTTTTCAGGTTTTTCAGGGAAGCTTCATGGTGTAAACAGGCTGATGGCCTTCAGCAGCCTCCTGGCTCTTTCCAGAGGTGGGGGATGTACTGAAGGTTCCTGCCCAGCTAGGACCTGGCTGGTTTTCCTGGCAACCAACACCTTGTCTTGAGGTTATCCAGCTCCTTAACTCAAATGGTCGCATTAGCCTGAGCTCAGGGGTGTTTGAAAGGACTGTATTATAAATAAAGATTGCATCTTTCACTGTTACTTCTCTGGAGCTTTTCTGGAGCTGCTACAGGAATCAGGGACAAGAGGCCAGATGCTTACCAAGTGATGTTCTTACTGTTCCTGTCTCTTGGAAAATAGCAAGGGTTACAGGAGCTGTGAGCAAAACCCCGAAACCCCCGCATCAGCAATGTTCCATGGGGGTTTGCTCTTCCTGCCTCTGATATCAAATGGTGTTGGGCGTCTTTTAGCATGCTTATTCATTACTTGTGTATCTTTTTTTTTTTTTTTTTTTTTTTGAGACAGGGTCTCACTCTAGCCCAGTCTGGCCTTGGACTCGGGAAAATCTGTCTGCCTCAGCCTCCCAAGTGCTGGGATTACAGGCGTGCGCCACCACGCCCAGCTTATGTGGTGCAAGGCAAGCACTTTATCCACTGTGCCATTCCTCCCGCCCCCTTTGTGTATCTTCTTTAGTGAAAAATCTGTTCAAATCTTGGGTTCACCTTCCAAAACGGGTGGGGTTTTTTGTTTTGTGGTACTAGAGATTGAACCCCAGGCCTTTACACTGAGCTACATCCCAGCCCCTTTTTTATTTTGAGGCAGGGCCTTGCTAATAAATCACTAAGATGCTCATGCTGAGATTAAACATGGGATCTTCCTACCTCAGTCTCCCAGAGTGCTGGACTTAGAGGCCTGTGCCACCAGGCCTGGGTGTTTATTTTCTGGTGATCGTATTCTGAGAGTTCTTTACTTGTTCTGGATTTACCAGATATGTGCTTTGCAGACCTTTTCTCCTGATGTGTGGCGTGGCTTTTCATTCTCTTACCAGTGCCTCTCCAGGAGCCAAAGTCTCTTATAAAGTCCAACTTACCAGTTTTTTTTTTTTTTTTTTTGGTGGATCATGCAGTCAGTATCATACCCAAGAAAACTTTGCCTAGCTCAAGGTCACAAATATTTTCTTTTAGTAGTTGGTTTTTGGCTTTACGTTTGAGCCTATGATCCATTATATATGACATGGAAGACATAGATCCAAGTTTATTTTTTCATTTTTGCATATAGGTATTTATTTGTTCCAGCATTATTTGATGAAAAGGCTATTGTATTAGCTATCTGTTGGTGTGTGACGATGTATACAAAAACTCGGTGGGGGCTGGGAGCAGAGCTCAGCAGTTAAGATGCCTGCCTAGGAAGCGCAGGGCCCTGGATTTGATTCTCCAGCACCACATAAACTGGACATGGTGGTACATGCCAGTAATCCCAGCATTCAGGAGACTGAGGCAGGAGGATTGCCCTGAGTTTAAGGCCAGCCTGGTTCCATAGTGAGTTCAGGATCAGCCTGGACTAGAGTAAGACCTGTCTCAAAAAAAATGAAAACAAACGAACAAACAAACCCAGAAAACTTAATGGTGTTCTTAAAGGATGAAATCCAGCGTATCCTGCGGGTAGGCAAGGAACTACCTCTGAGCTACCCTCCCAGCCCAATTGGTATTTAAAACATAAAACAAGGAGCTGGAGGAATGGCTCAGCCGTTAAAGTGCTTGCATTGCATCCAAGCACAGGCCCTGAGGTCCATTTCCCAGCACCACATAAAGCTGGATATGTTGGTGCACGCCTGTAATCCCAGCACTCAGGAGGCTGGGGTGGGCAGATCCTTCTGAGTCTAAGGCCAGCCTGGGCTACAGAGTGATACCTGTCTGAAAAAAAAAAATGAAAAATTCTATTTCGTATTTCATACATGTTCATTTCTTTTTCACTTTTTTCATCTGTTTCATTTTGTTATTTTCTATTTTTGTGTTCATTTTCACTGATTTTTTTCAGCTGCAATGTGTAATCTGCTAACTTCATCTGGTATATTTTAGGTCTCTGACATTGTCCTTCCATCTCCTGAAGTTTGAGGCTTTTTATAATTTTCCAGTCTCTACTTAGCCTTTTGGAAATATAAAATATAGTTAGAGTTACTCTCTTGATGTCCTTTCCTGATAATTCTTACATACTTACAGTTAACTGGATTTCAGTTAGTTGATTCTTTTCCTCCTTTATAGGTCATGTTTTTCTGTCTCTGTCCTTTCTTTGGAAATGAGACATTGCTATGAATTTAAAAAATCTTAGTGCTGGATATTTTTATATTACTATAATTCTTGACCTTTTTCTGGGCTGCTTTTAAGTTACTGGGAAGCAGTTTGAACTAAGCTTTGATCTCCAGAAGAGTCAGCAATGATTAGTTACCACCGCCCTCCGCCCCCACCCCCCCCAACCCCCAGTCCCCGAGGCCAGATCCTTCTATGTTCTGTACTCAGTGTCCCGTGAGTGGTGTTTTTCCAACCTGGTAGGGACAGGCGCTGTCCCAGGCCATGAGTAAGTTTGGCACTCTCCTTTTAGTTGTTATTCCTTTCAATTTCAAATAATTTCCTTGCACATGTGTGCTGAGGGCCACTGTGCTGAACACTTGGGGACCTTCTCTAGCCCTCAAGGGCTCTCTGAGAGCAGGTCTGTGGTCTCTGGGACTCTTGTCTTTTTTTTTTTTTTAAGACACGGTATCCTTCTGTAGTCCAGGCTGGTCCTACATTCACTATGTGTTGCGGGCTGGCCTCAAACACTTGACAATCCTCCTTCCTCAGCCTACTGAGCTCTGAGATTACCTGGCTTATGTGGTGCCTTGAGCTTGCTGGGCAAACACTTTAATCAGTGAGCTATTCCTCTAACCCACAGGGCTCTTGCCTTACGGAACCTGTCTGCCTTTGTGTTCCTGACCCCTCACTCTGGCTCTACACCTCAGGAAGTCAGCCTGGCTCTGCCTCATACTCTCTTTCCTGTGCTATGTAGGACCTGGGAGTTGTCCCAGGCAGTGAGCTGGGACAATTTTTTTTTTCTTTGAGACAGTTTTGCTCTGTGGCCCAGGAACTCACTGTGGAGCCCAGGGTGGCCTTGGACAATCCTCCTGTCTCAGCTGGGATTAGAGGCATGCGCCACCATGCCTAGTTTATGTGGTGCTTGGGAATCAAACTCGGGTACTTCGTGTTTGACTTAATGCTTTAACGCTAAGCACTTTAATAGCCGAGCCATTCCTTCAGTCCTTTGGTTTTTTTTTTTAATGAAGGTGGATAAATCTGTTATTCTGTTTTTTTCTATAAATTTCAAGTATTTTTTTAAATTCCTTTTTTTATAGATTTGTATAACTTATTTCTCCCCATTTTGATTAGTTTTTTTTCTTTCTTTCTTTTTTGGTAGTACTGGGGATCAAAGCTAGGCTAAGGCTTTTGTGTTAAGCTGTATTCTGGGCCCTTTTTAAAATTTTGAGACAGGGTCACACAAAGTTACTAATTGCCCAGGCAGGGCTTGAACCTGATACTCTTCTGCCCTAGCCTCCCAGGTGTGTGTTCCAGTCCCAGCTCTGATGTGTCATTTAAATAGGAAAAGTATTTCAGTGTAGGCTTTAAGTTATGACAGCTTGGGTTAGAGACATGATTTTCCCTCTGAGAGACTAGGGCATCTTCGTAAGTCATTTAATCTCTGTGAAAAGTGGGTAACAATAACACTGACTGGTACAGTTGACGTGGAGTCCGCTGAGATTGTCCAATGGCACATAGCAGTCTGGGCACACTGTTGGTCAATTTTTGATCAACACTGTCTTTGAGAATGTAAGTCTTATCTGTTCTGCTGGAAAGACATGTCTCACTGCCTCAATAAAATGTTTTTGTTTGTAGATCCGCCCTGGCTGCAGCGATTTTGGCAACCACATTGACTGGTCGGACTGTTGCCATTCCCCAGCCTCGCCAGAGATCCCGGTCTGAGAGTGATGCCTCCTGTGTTGAAAAGGACAGTGTCATCGAGCCCTATGCCACCATCGCAGGGCCGAGGCTGCGGTAGGACCTTATCATTGGCTGTGCTTCCTTTCAGGGAAGAAGAGCAGCTCATCGTGGTCAGTCCATGTATGTGTGTGTGTGTGTGTACACATGTGTGCACATGCATGGGTTTACAACTGATGTCTTGGTGGTTAGGCTTTTATCACTACTGGTGAAAAACATTGATTGCTCTCAAATCAGTTTTATCCACAGTGCATCTAGCTAAATGATATTGATCATTTCATTATTGTTTTTCCCCAGTACTGGCGATTGAGCCCAGAGCCTTCACACTGGGCCATGTCTCCACTCCCTTTATTTTCTTTTTCACTTTGAAATAGTGTCTTGCCAGGGTGCCTAAGTTGGGCTGCAACTTGCAGTCCTCCTGCCTCAGCCTCCCGGAGTTCTGGGATTGCAAGCATGTGTCACTTGTCCCAGTTCATGCCGGTCATTTTCACGGCCACACAGAGTCTGTGACTCGAGTGGTGCTTTTTGCCCTCAGTAGGATTTGTTGTGCCTGAGCAGTGGTGGTCTTCCTTCATCATTTATGTTACCCCGGTGAAGTTTGTGATGACTTAACACCCCTTCTGACCAGGCCCCATCTGGTAACAGCACATGGAATCCGTAGAGAGTCCACAGCATCCAGGCACATGAGACTCTTGGGGCACGTTTCAGATTGCAGCTACGATGTACTCCAAAATAAATTCCCATTAAGTGAAGGGATTGTTTAGTGAATGTATATAAATAGCCAATAAAATCCAGTTCTTACCAAAACTCTAAGGGGGAGATAACTGCTATTTACCTCTAAGTTGTGAATTTAGAAGGTTAAAATAATAAATTGTTTTATGTTTCGCATTGCTGGAGATCAAACCTAGAGCCCTATTCATGCTAGGCAAGTGCTGACCACCAGTCTATGGCATCAGCCCTTCCAAAATATTTATAGACTGATTTTTAAAGTTAATTAATGAATTTTTTTGAGACAGGGTCTTGCTCCATACTCCAGGCTGGTGCTGAACTCACTGTGTAGCCCAGGTTGGTCTCAGCCATCTTCCTGCCTCAGCTTTAGAATGCTGGGATTATAGGCATATACCACCAGGACCAGCTTATGTGGTGCTGGGGATTCAGCTTGGGGCCTTGAGCTTGCTAGGCAAGTGCTGTAATGAGAGAGCTATTCCTCCAGCCCAGATAATTAATTTTTAAATTTAATTTGTTGTGCTGGGGTTGGAACCCAGGCTAAGTTGCCATGTTATCTAGGCTGGCCTTGAACTTGTGGTCCTCCTGCCTCAGTCTCCCAGAGTGGTAGGATTATAAAGTTGCTGTGTCACTAGACCCAGCCATTTTACTTTTTAGTACTAGGATTGGAACCCAGAGCACCCTACCACCAAGCTATGTCCCCATCCCTTTTTATTGTTGAATTTGAGACAGAGTCTCTCTCAGTTGCTAAGTTGCCTGAAAGTATTTTTAATCATCTATATATTAACAAAATTTATATAGCCAAAATAAAGTTAATTGGAAAAATGCTTATAATAAAAATGAAAACAGGGTTAATAGATAAAAAAAGTTAATTTCAAGGCAGACATAGTGGTACATGCAGCTACTCTCCTCAGCTACTGAGGAGTCCAAGGCCAGAGTGTCTCAAGTTGTAGGCCAGCTTGAGCAACCCACTAGGAAGGACCTTGTCTCAAAATATAAGGGCTTGGGTATGTAGCTTAGTAGGGGGCACTTGCCTAGAATGCACGGGGCCTTGGGTTTCATCTCCAGCACTAGGAAGGAAGGAAGGAAAGACTAACTGCAAATTGGAATGGACATATTAGAAGCACACTAGACAAAAGAACATAAATAGACAAAATTATGACTCAGACAAAAATATATGGGAAGATTTTCAGCCTCGGTAAAAAAAAAATTGTAAGTATAATTTAAGTTGTCTTGGCAAGTTTTAGAAAACTGTCACCCGTGGATGTACAGCTTGAGGAAATGATTTGTGAAGTACTTAGTACAGTGTCAAACATAAAGTGCTCGTTCCGTTTGACTCAGCAACTTACCATCCAGTGATTTTCTCTACAGAGCCAATCCTTCCTGTAGAAAAGGTTATCCCAACATAGATAACTTATTTCAGGGTTATTTGTAGCAGTGTCTTTTGGGGAACAAAAGCTGCCAAAGGGCGGAGAATAGCTGGCTGGTTTATCTACTTGACTCCAACTTTTTCCCATCCCCTAAGGATTGAATTCAAGGCCTCATGCATACTAGGCACCCTCAGCCCAATTTCTGTCTTTTACAGTGTTGTCTTTTAAAACTTACTAGTAGCAACACTGTGTTTGCAGTGATAACTATAAAAATGGCAAGAGGAGCCCTATGGCAAGGCTCTGGAAAACTGAGGCAAGAGGATCACAAGCTTGAGGCCAGCCTTGTAAACTTTGTAACCTAGCAAGACCCTGTCTCACAATCAGACATGAAGATGGGGAGAGCGGTAGCTCAGCATGAAGACCCTAGGCTTGACATCAGGATCCTGTTAAGACAAACGGACAAACAAAAAAACAGGAAGAAACGCTGAGAGTGTACCAAAAGATGAGCTAGTGAGCAGTGTGGTCCTTGAACATCCATGTATTTTCTAAGGTAGCTTAACACTGCCATGGTAGCGGCTTGGCCACAGTGCGGTTAACATGCGTAGGCATCAGTGGCAAAGATTCAGTGGTTCGTGTGCTAATCTTTACCATTCTGACACAGGCCAAGCTGGCAGAGCGGCACAGGGCGAAGGACTTCCTTACCATCCTTTGAAATGCTGGGTTATGGGGAAGAGGAAGACGCTGAAACTCAGGTGTCGTCCAGTGAAAAGGAGTCAGGTGATGGCAGCAGCTGTGAAGAAGGGGCCCATGGTGACCTTGGATACGCCATGCCACGCAGGAAGCAGGTGATTCCCTGTCCTGAAGTCAGTCTCTCCCTCCATGTTAACTTGGTGGTAAACTGTGGAGCATGCAGGAGAAGGTAGTTCTTTTTTTAAATTCTACACTTCATAGCTTGGTGCTTTTATTATTTTTTTTATGTGTCTTGTCTCATTTCTGTCTGCTTAGGCTAAAATTTAGACCTCATTCCTTTATCTGTCAAAGTTAAGGCCTGCAAAGGCAGAGGTACACACCTTCCCGTTCTCCGTGGAGCTTTGTCTCCAAAGCCAGGGACCCCCACTCGTCCTGTGTCCTTCCCTGTGCCAGGCTGCCCACTGCAGTCTATCTATCTGCAAGCTCACATCTCGCAAGGGCAGTATTGTCATGTGCCTCTTCCTTGGTTTTGATGTTTGAGACAAGGTTTTGTGATGTGTTCCAAGTTGGCCTTGAATTTGAGGCCATCCTTCCACCTCAGCATTATGAGCACTAGGGTGACAGGTGTGTGCCACCGTGCCCAGCTGGGATAGTAGTAGATGTTCTCCAGTGCTTACCGCGTGTGCACGCCTAGCTTAGCTGGCCTCCTGCTGACTGCAAGGACTTCTCATTGCCCAGGCCCATGTGGCAGAGCCAAGATGCAGCCAGGGCTGGGCACGGCTTAGCAGTTAGAGTGCTTGTCCAGTGAGCTCAAGGCCCTGGGTTCGTAATCTGGGCATGGTGGGACATGCCTGTAACTCCAGCATTCAGGAGCTGAGGCAGGAGGATTGCCGTGTGTTCAGGGCCAGCTTAGGCTACATAGCGAGCTCAGGACTAAGAGCAAGATTCTGTCTCAAAATCACCCCCAAAACCAAGATATAGTGAGATATAAAGGGCCTCATGTCTCCAGGGTCAGCTGATTTTTAAACAGTGCTCCCAGAGTCTTAGAAACCGGGTAGCGCCATTTCTTCAGTGGCAAAGGCAGCACCCTGTAACATATAACGTGTTATCCTTAGTGACTGCATATAGACTCAGACAATGTTAAAAGTGTTGTAAATGGAGATAGGGAACTTATTTCAAGAAATCTTTTTGTGAGTGTTTCACTTTCCAACATATACAAAGCAACATGTAGAGTTAGGTTTCTGTACACGAGGTATACACAGTCAGATGCGTCACCGAGCCCTGGGCGGTTACCGCTGTGAAGTCTCTGGCTATTTTGGACTGATGTTACTGAGTTGTGTCATTTTGACTCTTCTATAAGTAATGATTTTAAATTGCACTTCCATTAGAAGATTGTAGTGATCTGTGCAGACTACTTTTGTCAGTTGAAGGACAAGTATTCTGTATTTTAGGTAATTCTGGTGTAGCTAGACAACCCATGTGTAGCGTATTGCTTGCATTTTGCCTTTTGTTTTTTGAGTTCTTCATACTTGTTTATTTACGTACTGGGGATTGCACCTAGGGCCTCACACTGAGCTGCATTTCCAGGCCTTTTGTTTTTTTGTTTGGAAACAGGGTCTCGCTAAGTTGCTCAGCCCAACTTCAGATTTGTGCTTCAGCCCTCAGGGTCTTGGGTTACAGGGTTGTGTCTCTGTAATTTACTTTTCATATCCCTCCGTGGCCTCATCACTTTTCTCAACTTCCAGCATCTTTTCTTACAACTCTTTAAGTCAGTCGGTACTATATTTAATTTCCTTGAGAAGCATGCAGGCTGGGTGCTGGGCAGTAAAGGTGGGCTCTACACAGGTGTCTCCCTTCCTCATCTCCTCTCTGCCCCACTGTAGCGATGACTGCCCTTCTCCTGGGCCCTCCACACCTTGGTGCCCTTGCACCTGTCACAGGATCACTGTGGACCTTTATAACTGTGACGCTGATTTTTTGGAGTATCCGCATCTGGCCTGAGGTCTGAAGAGTTCTGGGGATGACAGAATTGTTTCAGCTGCCCAGGAAGGCTGGCGTTTCAGATTCCTAGGCCCCTTCCGTCTTGGGGCCAGGAGGTTATGCCCCCAAAGCAGAAAGGAAGAGGTGGGGAAAAGTCATCCCAGGCTGCTAGGTTTTTTTCCTGGAAGCCTCACAGGAGGAGAGGTTCGTGAGTCAAAACACATGGGTCACATACCTTGATGAACTGCTATAAGGGGACAAAGATTCCCAGTTAGCCATACTGCCAAGGATTAACTGAGCCCATTTGTACCAGACCACATCAGGCTTCTCTCCCTCAGGTGGAAAGGGAAGACCCAGCTCTTGGCTGGGCAGTGCAGCAGTGCCTGCATAGCGTGATTCCTTCTGATTTCTTCCTGTGTTCATTCGCTGTTGTATAGCAAGATCTCTGACCCTCCTGGAGGGAGAATGGGATAGCTCACAGGTGCGGTGCACACAATAAGGACTTAGGGGGAGCCCTCAGGGCCAGGGCCCCACCCCGTGCGCAGCGTGCAGCTAGTGGCTGTTACCTGCTGGTGCATCCTCTGGTTCAGGGTGCTCCTGCTTCAGGCTGTGGCACATGCCCTTACGCCTGTGTAGGGATACTGTGCCTGGGGGTAATTAAGGGTGCAAAGTAGACGAGTTCAAGAAAGGAAAGTGCAGTGCAAAGATCAGGTAAAGTCAGGGAGAATGAGAGAGAATCAGGAAGGGGTTAGGGCACACGAGGGACGTCCCAAGCAGAACAGTGGCAGCTGCCCAGAGACGAGTCACCTCAGAACAGGTTTAGGGAGGGAGTGTGCGGTTTCTTCTGAGTTGCTGTCTATGCTGGGTGGGCTTTTCTTCAAAGCAGCTTGAGTTACCCGTGGCCTATATGTGACCCCTTACTACACTCTATAAACAGCCCCTCAACCTGTGAATTTTATTTTTATTTTTTTTTGAGACAGGATTTTGCTCCGTAGCCCAGGTTGGTCCTGAATTCACTGTGGAGCCCAGGTTGGCCTTGAATACACAGCAGTCTTCCAGCCTCAGCCTTCCTAGTGACGCTCGGCTGCCACGCCAGGCTCTGTGGTGCTGGGGAATCGAACTCAGGGCCTTGCCCTTGTGTGGCATGAACTTTGACCGCTCTGCCATTCCTCCAGCCTCACCTGTGCTTTTCTGTAGGTTAACTCCTCACCCATACTCCTATAAGTAACCCCAGTAAATGCACTGATTCACCAAAGCAGACATTGGTATATTTGGTACTTTGGCCTTGTCTTGTGCCCTGTCTGGGGTGAATAGACATTGGTGTTCACATCTCCATAGGAAAAGTATTCACACAACATTTACATATACCTGGATTCAGATAAGAAATTTCCAGTGTTAGTTTTTGTTTGTAGATTATTTACTCTGCTCTACTAGTGAGAATACCTTTATATGTGCTTGACCCCCACTGTTGGCAGGAAATGGCCATAATAGCAAGTAAGACACTAAGCTGTCACTCCAGCCAGTGTGTGGGAGCCACATGGGGGGTTACCCATTTCCAGTGTTTGGGGCTTCTCCACGTAGGTCAGAAACTGGATTCCCCTCACTGTAGTTCATTTATCTTAAAGTGACCCAACCTGGGGAGTCTTAATGTGTCATTGAAACTACAAGGGGCCCAGTGTAAACTCAAGCAATTCCTGTCTTTCAAATCAAAATGGCCCCTCTTATTAGTCCTTGATTCATAGAACATTCTTTTGTTTTTTTTTTCATTTCCAAGTACAGAAGAGTTCTGACTTCACAGATTAGTTTGTAAATTTTTGAGCTTTATATGTATGAAATCATAAAACACCTCTTTGCATGTGACTACGTTGTTAGATATACATTTAAAATTTTTTCTTCCTGGTACTTTAAATACTTGTCACCATTCATTGAACTCTAAAATGTGCTTACTTTAATATCTGTTTTGACTGACGTACTCTTGTTTCCATGGACAATTTCTTTCTATTCTTTAAACCTTGTATATCCTTATGTTTAGTTGTGGCTTGTAGACAGCATAAAGTTTTTAAAAAAGCATAATGAGATATAATTTACCTACCATACAGTTCACCTATTTAAATTGTACAATTCAATGCAGCATATAATTTTTGTTACCCCAGTTTGACAGTGCTTATCTTTGTCCTTTGACTGAAAGATTTATTCTTTTTGTATTTAATGTATATAGGAATATATTTGAATTCAGGTGTAATATCCTCTTATACTATTTCTGTGTATTTTAAATTTCCCTTCCTCATTCTACTTCTCCCCATCCTCCTTATCCTCCTGGTGCTGGTGTCACAGCCAGTGTCTTACATATTCTAGACAAGTACTCCCCTGCTGAGCTGCACCTCTTGTCCTCCTTTTTTGGGATTGATTTTTTTTTTTCCATTTTTCTGTTTCTTTCCCAATATTACTTTGGAAATTATACTAGTTTTATTCTAGCAGTTAGTCTGTGAAGTGTGGCATCTGTATGCTTGAAAGACTTTAGTGCCCTACCCAGGAAAAAGATGAGGTCTGTGAACAGTGGTGGAGGCGGACAGGAAGGGTCATTCTTGATGTTGACTTCAGCCCTGGGGTAGGGCTGGGCCTGCTGCTACCTTCCCTCCTGAGTACAGTTTTGCCAGCTTGAATCATGCAGTTGTGAATTTTGGAATTTTGGGGAATCTCCACTCCTGTGTAGCAGCAGCAGCCAGCTTATTCTTATCGCTGTGTAGCATTCCATTGTTTAGCCATGCCATTTCATTATCATGCGTGTTACCGGATGTTTGGTTGTTTCCAGATAGGGGCTGTTAGATATACGGCTGCTATGATCATCTGCAGGTGTGTGTGTCTTTTCCTTTAGTATACATATGTGTGCACTTCTGCTTCGTATGTTCCGAAGCGTGGCATCTCTGCACTCTCAGGCATTTGTATGACCAGCTGTACCCCTGAGTAAGTCCGGCCACACGGTTCCTGTGTGAGGTTTTCTGTGGCCTTCTGTGTGAGCACTAGTCCGTTTCACACTTTCTGGATGCCAGCGACTAGCTTCATATATCATTTGAAGGTTTGTTCCTGGGAAGTGAAAAGTGAAAGGCGTGCCAAAAGCACCTTTAATCCCAGCCGCTGAGGAGGCTGAGGCAGAAGGATCACAAGTTCAAGGCTAACCTGGACAACTTGGGGAGACCCCGTCTATAAATAAAATTTAAAAGGCTACCAAAAAAGCAACATTGCTCTTTTCTTCCTTCAGGTATTAACTAGATTGGGAGATCTGTGTGCTTCTCCCCCGAACCAGGTCACTGGAGCTATATGCACAGAGCCTAGAGACTGGACAATTGTAGCTCTAACTCTGAAATGCGCCTTCTTCCAGGTCCCTTGCTGGTGTCTGTCACCATCTCCCTGCCAGCCTAGGGACACCCTTCCCATTAGCTGTAGCACAGCGTAACTAAGCTGTGCGGGTCATAGCAGGAGTGTACTGAGGAATCAGTACCAGGAGGGAGCCAGCCCGGAGAGCAGTGGCCCCACAGTACCCTGTAAGACATGCTCCCCTGCTCTTGCTCCCAGGCAGCCTCTGTCCCCAATCCCCAGAGCCCTGCCAGTGAGAATGTCTCCTTCTCCATAGATAAAGTCCTATTCCCTGGCCTACAGCTCTGTAACCCTGCCACTGCCCCTCATACCTCCTTGGGAGTTCACTGTGGACAGTGGAGGTGCAGGTTCCAGTCTTTCAGGAAACAGTGCTGATCAGAATCACAACCAGTGAACATAGCGGGCCTTACCTTGAACAGCTGCCTGGGTGACAGTTCTCGAGGCAGGCCAGCAGGTCTTGTCCCATGTAGAAATGAAGAGAACAGCATCCGTCCCATTGTGGGATGGGATTGCTGCTGTGTGGAGCAGGCTGGAGGCAGCGCCTCCTCCTGGTTGGCCCCCGGCGCGCATGGGGAGGCAGCCTGGGTAGGATGTCCAGCGCTGCCCTGAGCATCACCTAGGTAGTGTTGTCTTTGTGCCCTGGGCTTTTCGTGAGGGCCCAGAGCTCTCCTCCAACGCCACTGGATGTGGCCTTTGGTCTCACGAAGGAAAGCCACGTGGTTGCTTGGGCAGGTGCATAGCAGTGGAAAGGTGTGAAGTAAGACATTTGAGTTTCTTAGGAGATAGACTTGGTCACATGTTTGCTCCTTTGTCTTTTGTAACAAAAAGGTGCCATTGTCACAGGAAGTGGACACTGAAGACGATGAATGTGTCTGTGAGCAAGATGGGCTCCCAGGCTCTCCACTTCTTACACCTCATCACGCACAACAGAAAGGTAAATGATGGAAGAAAACATGAGAACATTTGGTAGTAATTTGATTGCCAACAGCGGGTGCTGTTGCACCTCTGGATTGTGGCTTTGTGATTTTCAACTAGCAAGGAATGTATTTGAAATTGATTTTCCACTGCAAGTAACTTACCCCACAGTCATTTACCTAGATGTTAGGTTGTCTCTAAAACGGAAGGTGCTGGCCCCATCTGTCTCAGGGCTGTGAGAGAACGCTTGGCGCAGTGTCCCAACCCAGGCTGTGACAGCTAGCCGTCCTAGGTGCTCCTCTCCCTCGGCTCCCAGAGTGGCTCAGCACCCTGGCCCAGGTCCTTGAGCAGGGCCTGCCCACCGTGGGCTGGTGTGAAGGTTTGTTGGATGAACAAGTAAATGGGCACATTTTCTTTTTTTTTTTAAATTATATATATTTGTGACGCATTTATATATGCAGCTTCGGAAGCTAGTGTGAATATTAATACATATAACGTTTTGATTTTTTTAAGTTCCCCTCTCACTCCCCCCTTCTCACAGTCTCTAGTCCCCTTGCATGAGCGTGTTTCTGGTAAAATTCTGGAAACATGTATCCACTATCTTTTAATATTGTATTTGCAGGCAAGGTAGTGAGGGGTGGCATGGAGATGGGGGAGAATAGGAAGCAAAGCCCCTTCTCCAGTGTCTCTCCAGTGCCCTCTACTGGCAGAGTTCAGCACGGTGCCAGCTGCAGGGTGGAAATGCTGCCTTACCTCCAGCAGGCGGTGGAGATGGATTGGGACCTGGAATAACCCCATGATTGGGAACTCCACTGGAAGCACAGGTGCTGGTCAGAAGGGGATGGCAGCTCCTGCGATGGCTCTTGGTTTACAGTGTTAAGTCCCTGGGTAATGGAAAGCCCCGTGCCCTAAATTCTAGTTCAGTGGCTCAGATCGGAGCCCAGAGCTCTGTAGTTTTAACAAACTCCTTGGAGAGGCCACCGGACAACAGGTCAGAAGGGGCTCTCCTGTCCAGGTGACAGAAGGCTTGGAAAGGTACATAACCCCTCCTCTGCTCGCCTCCAAGAGTCTCCTCCCCATACAGCATTTTAGGTCAACAGTCAAGACATTTTTTTTTTTTTTTTTTTTCCTGAAACAGGGTCTGGCTCTGTAGTTCAGGCTGGTCCCCAACTCACTATGAAGCCCAGGCTGGCCTTGGACTCACTGCAGTCCTCCTGCCTCCCCGAGTGCTGGAACTACAGGCGTGTGCCACCATGCCCAGCTTATGTGCTGCTGGGGAAATAAACTCGGGTGCTTAGCGGGCTTTAACAGCTGAGCCATTGAGCCATTCCTCCAGCCCAAGCCTTTGTCTCCTGTAGCCCAGGCTGACTTTGAACTCAAAATCTTCCTACCTCAGCCACATGAGTGCTGGAATTTTAGGTAGCCACCACCATGCATGGCCAGAATCAAGATGATCTTCAAAATGTTATTAGAAGTATAAATGTTGACCCAGCTCTTGGAAGCTGTGGCGGCATCTCCGAGCCAGGCAGGTGTCAGTTCCCAGAACGGCTGTGCGTGACAGCGGCTGGAGACTGTGGCCTGCCTGGCTTGGTGGCTCTGCCAGGGCCCCTGGGTGGTGGCTGCTTGTGGTAGTGGCTTGCTGTGGCGATGGCTCTGGTTCCTCAGGGGTGGCATGGTGATGCAGCTCAAGCTTTTAGAGACACACCTGTACCTGCTTGTCCCACAGGTTTGGTTTAAGATTCAGAAAACCAGATACAAGAGCAGTCAGGCGCCAGGTGGGTCCCAGAACCTCCCGGCCACGGAGACCTTGGGGGAGCTGTGGAGTACTGTCCGTGTTCAGGAACCACTCTGGGGGAGGTGGGTGTTTCTGTAGACACTGAGTCGTGCCCACTGCCTTTCCCCATGCCTCCTTATCACCTCAGCGTTTATATCAGCAGTAAAGGAAGTGGTTACTTAGAAAAACATGTATTTAGCTATTTTAGGGCCATGCATGGTAGTGTTGAGGGAGACTGAGGTAGGAGGGTCTTGAGTTTGAAATCAGCCTGGTGAGTTCAGGGCCATCTTGAGCGACACAGAGGATGCTTTTCAGTCAAATAAGGTAGTTTTTTCTGTTGTGAACATTTGCTCATCAGAAACTTGTCATTCACCACATGACAGATGACAGTGCCACACGCCCTTCTGCTCGGTCCGTTTGTGGGGAAGGATGTGCAGGTTGCACACTGCAGTCTTCTGCTGAGGTGGGCTGTGGAAGTTAGAGAAAGGGACCAGGGGAACGGGGTGTCCTCAGGCTGGACTCCACGGGTGGGCCAGGGTTTTGCCAGGTGAGAGAGGCATGCCAGCAGTCCAGGCTGCCAGGACATTTGACCAAAAGTGATTTGATTAAAAACTGGTGATGACTTTTTGGTCAAGAAGCTCTTCTGTGATGAGTTGTTCAAGTATTGCTGATTTTCATTTTTTTCTTTCTTTAAATTTTACCTATTGGTAATTTTAATGAACATGGAAGTGGATTTAGAATCTGGTATGCATCTTGTAGCATGCTTTTTGAGTTTCTGAATTTTGTAGGCTTTTTTCCCCCTGTGTTTTGCAGCTTTGTTTCTTATTTTCAACTAGTTTATACTTGGAGTTCAGTAGTGAAACCTAAGAAGCAGCTGGATGTCAACTTTTCATTCTAACAAAGACTGCCAGCCATTTGGGGTGTAAGAGGACCTTCCGGGGTTCCTTCATGCTGGTGTGTGGAAATAGCGCCCAGCAGGGTTTGTTTTCAGGTGTGTCCCTGAGGCAGCTTTCTTAGAGCAACAGGCTGTTTTTCTGACCAAGCTGGGTGCTGCTGGGTGCAGGGTAGGCAGAGAGGAGTCAAGCCTGGCCCTCTGGAGGAATGATAGGCCAGAGGTATAGGGAGAGCAAGAGGGGTGGGGGTGAGGGGCGGAGGGCCTGGGAGAAGCCCTGCACCGGGAGGGCGGAGTCACACTGAGAAGCGTGGCCTTGGTTCTGGGCCTTCTGAGCCGTCCAGGGCTTTCAGGATCTGTGTGGTAGGTGGAGGGCCCACTGCCACTTGGCCTGCCGACTGTGCCCCTGCCAGCCTTTCATTTGGAGGAGGTGAATTTCTTAGTTTGTACTCTTCTGAGTTTGTCAAACTTCTTGTTTACCTTAAAAAGTTTTTCTTTTTTTTTATCAGATGATAGATGGTCTGTTCTGAGTTTAAAGGTAAGTATATTTTGGGAGAAAACCCTACATTCTCAATAAATAGAATTTCAGCCTTAATTTTTAAAAACTTGTGGTTTGTGAGGGACGAAAAAGTTCCCCATAAGAGTTCTTTTCTATTGGATATTTCATTTAAATACGTCTTAAACATTAGAAAGTTCATATTTTCCATAGGTTAATGTATATAATTTATTGGGAAGTTAGAAATCATCAAATTTGTAGAATAGGCAGTTTTAATAACTAATTTGCCAACGTAGGTGTAGATCTCACTTTTAGTTGTGTGATGCCATGAGAATGTGAAAATTAAACGTTTCTCAGAATTAATAACTTTTTCAGAAGAAACTAGAAAATATCACATTGATAAATAATGGAAAATTTAGCAAAAGTTCAAAGCCTTTCATTCTAAGGTTTTTATTGTTTTCATGAGGCAGGGTCTCACTTTGTAGCCCAATCTGGTCCTGAACTCACTATGGAGCCCAGGCTGGCCTTGAACACACAGCAGTCCTCCTGCTTCAGCCTCCTGAGTGCTAGCATTATAGGTGTGTGCCACCATGCCCAGCTTACGTGATGCTGGGGAATCAAACCCAGGGCCTTGCACTTGCTAAGCAAGCACTTTAACCACTGTGCCATTTCTTCAGCCTTCTTCTAAATTTTGGCTTGATAGGCAATTATTTTATTGCCTATCAAAATTGCCATTTTGCTGTGGTTGACAGAGTCCTGTTTTCTTTTCCTCTTTTCAGCACTGGGGATTGAACCTAGGGCCTTCTCACTGAGTTAAAACCCCTGCCCTTTTCATTTGAACATCTTGGTACATGGTCTGCCTAGGTCGCTAGGTTACCCAGGCTTGGCTCAAACTTGCAGTCTTCCTGCCTCAGCCGACCAGAGTGCTGGATCGTAGGTGTGTGCCAGCATGTTCAGCAGCTTACATTCTGGTGAGAAAACTCCTTTTGTAAATCTCTGCTCAGCATTCACAGCCATATCACATGCTGTAGAAAGTGAGAGCCAGGCTTGGTGGCATGTGCCTGTCATCCCAGCACTCTGGAAGGCTGAGGCAGGGAGATCGCAAGCTTGAGTGCAGCATGGCCAGTTTATTAACCTAATGAAAGCTGTCTCAAAATACAAAATAAAAAAAAGGGTTGGGGATGTAGCACAGTGCAAAGGCTGTGGGTCCGCTCCTCGGTACTGCTAAATAAATGGCAAGCTAGCAGGTTCGTGGCCTGTCACTCCTGGGTCCTACACATTATGAGATATATAGCAAGCTGTCTGACACTCGGTTCATGGGCTGCGTGCCTCCTAGGACAGCTTTGAATGCATTCCAATAGAAGATGGTCAACTTTCTTAAAACTTTGAAGTTGTTTGTGTGTGTGTGATTGGTTTCAGTTAATTCAATTGCCTGGTTCTTGAATGTGAACTTTGTAGACCAGGCATGTCAGACCCTCAGCCCATGGGCCACATGAGACCCTAGATAGCTAATATGGTTTCATAAGATTATAAGTGCTGTAAGGTTTAGACTTGTTCATGACTCGGGCACGTAGTGTTCAGGCATAGGGTGTGTAGTGGCTTAACAAGCTGCTGTGTGGGAGGGCGCAGTGCAGCACTTCACGCCTGCCTGCCTGCCACACGAGCTATGGCGTCAGGGCCAGCACGTGTCAGCAATTATTGGAAATGGTATTTCAACCTGCTGACGTGTGTGTGCCTGTGAAGATACGTGATATTGTTACTAAACTGACATGTAAGTTTTAAGTTTGAAACTTGGTCTTGGGCTGGAGGAATGGCTCAGCGGTTAAAGTGCTTGCCTAGCAAGCCCTACGTCAAGCACTAAGTACCTGAGTTTGATTCCCCAGCACCACATAAGCTGGGTGTGGTGGTGCACACCTGTAATCGCAGCACTCAGGAGGCTGAGGCAGGAGGATATTCATGAGTCCAAGGCTGTCCTGGACTCCATTGTGAGTTAAGGACCAACCTGAGCTACAGAGTGAGACCCTGTCTCAAAAAAAAAAAAAAAAAAAAGACAAACAGTACAGATTAAAATTTGTACAGCTGCAACCTAGCCATCTTCCAGCCTAGACTATCACCTGCTCGTAGAAGATGCTCACACAGAACGTTCATGCTCTTGTGTTTCCTCCATAGGGTGAAAAAACAGCACTACGTGAAAAGCCTCCTCCCTCCCCAGGTATTTGCCTTTAGAGATTTGTTATGTCTGAAAAGCATATTGTTTTAGAGAATTCCTGCAACCATCTCATTGGAAAATAAGTCCATGTTTTCTTCTCCCTGTAAAGAGTATTTATTGCTTCTGCCCCCTTTATTGGACCTAGGAAGAGGTGTTTATTAGTTGTTGAATTTCTAGAAACATTTGCCTCCAAAGGAATGTCCAAACAGGGGTGGTAGCTGCATAAGCTACATGTCTGTGAGGGACATCTCCAGGGCTGGGATGTTGAATGGGACCTGTGGTGTGTGCTTAGGTCTGGGCACATGGGGACTGACCTTTGGGTTATGCTCAGGTCCTGGGGATTTGACATATGCAAGAAAGGGCTCTCCTCCAGCACTGACACTTTATAGGGTGCATCCCCTGTACAGTTTTGGGGAGCTTCAGTCACTTTCAAAGTGCGTTTTGTAATTTTGGTTGATGTACGTTACATCTCTAGTCTGAAAATCCAATTTTAATTGTCTTCTATGCTGGACTGAGTCTGTTTCCACCTTTTCCATCTTGGGCCTTTTGGTGTTACATTTAGAGAGAGGGCTGGAACTCTTCTAAGCCACAGGCTCATTCCCTTTTGTAAGTATTCTGCTGGTCACAATGTCTTTTTTTTTGTACTGGGGAATGAGCCAGGGCCTTCACATAGGAGCTATGTGCTTAGCCCATTTTTAAAAGAATTTTTGCCTATTTAATTGATAGTATATATGTGGTACATAATATTATGTTGAAGTTGAGTATTTTGTGCACATATATATCGTGTCAAAATTACAAACCCTTCCCCTCCCCCTTTTGACCCCCCTCGCTAGTTTGTCTACTCTCGCCCTCCCCCCCATTTAGTTCTATGAAATGACTGTGTTCTGGGTTCTCCTAGAAACCGTGCGATATTTAATCTTCTGCATCTGGCTCACTTCACTGGGCATGATCGTCTCAAGCTCCTCAGCCCATTTTTTAATTTTGATGTTGAGGCAGGATCTTGTTTAAGTTGCCTAACCTGGGCTGAGCTGATCCACCTGCCTCAGCCTCCCAAAGTGCTGGGGTTGCAGGTCTGTGCTACCAGGTTGCTCCCATCCTTTGCATTTGTTACTAATTAGATGATTTCCATGAGATCCTGACTAACTTTTGAGATTCCGGGGGAGGGGCCGGGGGAAGGAACTGGCGATCAAACCCAGGGCCTTTGTACTGAGCTAGATCTACCCCCTTTTTATTGACAAGGCAGGGTCTTGCTAAGTTGCCTAGGCTGGGCTCTACTTTGCAATCCTCCTGCCTAAGCCTCCCAGAGTGATAGGATTACAGAGTGCACCAACACACCTGGCTTCTTCAGAGAATCTTAACTCATTTCAGTCCCAAAGTGTGTGCTGTGTACAGCCCTTTCTCATTTGACTTGGTGGGTCACGTGGTTCAGGTGTGACAGTTTTCTTGGTGGCATGCTCACCTTGGTCCTTGCGAGACCCTGTTGGCCTGTCTGGCACTGTTATCTCTGTGTTCAGATGGCTTGGGTGGGAGAAAGCAGCTGGACTGCCCCGGGTGCAGCCTGTCCCCATTGGCTGGTAGGGACCGGTAGAACATGTGGCCAGGTGGGGCGGCAGTGGAGGCGCTTCCTCTGGGTTTCTGTGACCCGCTGGCCTGCCCTCGCTGCCTGGCGTAGGCCACACAGCCCTACGCTCGGTGCGTGTCCAGCAGCTGGCCACTCGCTGGCCACATTGCACTCTGGTGTTCTCACCACATCTTTCTGGCCGTGTTGAGCCACTGACACCAGGGCAGGCTTATCCCTGGGCTCCTTCCACCCCCTCTTTTTTCCCCCTGAAAACAAGTTTTAATTAACTAAGGGATTAATGCATTATGTAATATCAAAATTGAAAAGGGAAAAGAAAACCCCAACCGCCTTGGTACTTCACGTGGCATCGGGCCGCTGTTACTAGTGAGCTGCAGGCTGTGTGCCTGGCGACAGGGCCAGTCGCAGCACTGTGGTTATTTGTTCCCCTGTCAAAAGCTTAACGGATGTTAGACTGACCTCACGTTCTGTTGTTTGGATATCCTTGCTAGGTTGCACCTGGTCAGTAAGCCGAACACCCTACCGCCTCGCTGCAGGAGAGGCGGCTCGAGTCGGTCCACCTGGCCAGGGTAGACATCAGTAACTCCGTTTAGTAGTGTCAGAGGCTCCCTGTAGTGTGGTAAAGTCATGCTGCTGCCTTGTCCATCCTCCCCGGACTCATCCAGGGTTCAGCTGGAGACCTTTTAAGGGAGGAGACCCAGCAGAGGGAGAGTTCAGCAGCTTCTAGGTTCTTGGGGCTCTGGGCTCAGCTGAAACATTGTTACTGCTGTGTTTCAGGCAGGATGCTGCCAGATACCTGTTGCTTGACTCTGTTGAAATGAGGGACTTTGATACTGACCAGCGTGCCTCTTTCCAGTGTATTGCATGAAGGAGCTACACTAGTCCAAGTGAAACCGCTTTCACCCAAATGGTTAAATCATACAGGCCGTGAAGTACTTGAGCTTGGGACAAGGGACAGAAGGGAAAGTCTACTCTTTGCACAGAAATTCTCACTTAAGCTTCACTGATCCACAGGCACAGATTGCCCTCAGCCAGTCCAGGGTCCGCCAGGAACCAGCATGTGTTCTTGTCTCCCTATAACTGAATCTCTTCTTCATATTCTGCATGCCTACCTAACAGTACCATTGCAGACAACTTCTTCCTAAAAGGCTTCCCTAGTTTTTATCGCAATTATCAGTGATCCTTGGACAGTAGCAAGGATCTCCCTGACGTTCCTTTATTGAATTCTTATATGGATGTAATTCTCAGTGCCAGCTGGAAGCAGTCGTGCCCTTACTTGCATCACAACAAAGGGGTCAAAAGAGGGGAGGTTCTGGATGGCGGACATCCGATAGGATTCCTTTTCCACTGTGGAAATGGCCTGTGGAAGGCGGTGGTGAGGGAGGGGAGACCGAGAGTGCCCTAAGTGGGGAGGCTGCTGTGTCATCAGTGATGGCTCAGGAGCCGGGGCCCCTCCACCTTCTACAGGTGGCCTCTGCCAACACGTGTTCCCTGTGGCTTACAGCGTCAGTCTGACCTGGATCTCCCTGGGGCTCCTCATCTTGTTCCCTTCCTGGATTCAGTGTGACTGTGGAGCTGCCACTCTTAGCCTCTCTCGTTCATGCCCTAGGGATTTCACACACACACACACACACACACACACACACACACACACACACACACACACACATATGTGTGTGTGTGTGTGTCTGTGTGTCTGTGTGTGTAAGAGTGAGAGGTTGTGTCAGCAGTGAGGGTGGCCCTTCTGCCCTGTCTGCCCACAGAAGCTGTCTCTGGGCCATGGGGCTGTGCTGTAGTGCTCAGCACCTGTGACCTTGAGGCCATCTCCTCATGGAATGTTCTTTCCCCCTCCACCAGTTCTTGCCATTTCTTATTGGTCCTTTGTGACCTCTGGTGTGTCCTCCTCCTGGTGCCTCCAGGCCCATGGGGATCTCAGCTAAAGTAGGTTCACCTTCCCCTCCTGGTAGAGTCTCACACTTATTCTCTACTTTATGTTCCTAGTTTGGATAAATGTCTCCCAAACACAGACCATTGTCAATGGAAGAAAAGTCTGACTTTATTTGCAGTTCCAGCATCAGGCATTACTTAGTTCCATTGAACAGAATGAGACAGCGAGCTGAGCAGAAGAAGGCTGGCTTTCTAAATAGAGAAGGGCCTTAGAAACAAAGTAAGTGGATTGGAAGCCGGGCACGGTGGCACACACTTACAATCCCAGCAGTCTGGGAGGCTGGTGCAGGAAGATCAAAAGTTTGAACCCAGCCTGGGGAATTTAGCAAGACTATCCTGGGGGAAAAAAAAAGAATAGCTGGGGTGTAGATTAGTGTGAAGGCCCTAGATTCAATCCCCTGTACCCCACCTCCTCACAAAACATGGCTGGTTGGTTCAAAGTTACTTTCTTTGTAAGGTGTGAGCATAGGGAGCTGATTATTAATAACAGGTTACTTTTATTTTTAAGGATTAAAACAGAACTTTATCATCACACCAATTGAAACTGGCCTGTTTGGGAAATTTGGTTGTTATCTCTCTTTCTGGGTGGCTTAGATAACTTACTTCAAACTAATAGTTTAGTGACTCTGAGCTTCAGTATGAGTGATTCCACTGTGAGCTTTAAGTCTGTGGGGACTTGGTATAGGAGCTTAATTTACAATGATAGCTTTCGTTCTCCAGGGTTTTTTGTTTTGTTTGAGATAGGATCTTGCTACAATCTGTAGTCCAGGCTGGTCCTGAACTCACTATGGAGCCCAGGCTGGCCTTGGACTCGCAGCAATCCTCCCGCCTCAGCCTCTCAAGTGCTGGGATTATAGGCATGTGCCACCACACCCAGTTTATGTGGTGCTGGGGAGTCAACGTCAGAGCCTTGATCTTGCAAGGTAAGCGCTCTAACCCTAACTGCTGTGCCACTCCTGCAGCCCTGCCCTCCGGTTTTTATTAAACAGCCTTCATCTTTGATCTCCCCTGTCCCTGCCCACCGCCATGGAGACGGAGCCCCTGAACCCTCACCTGTCTCTTCTTTCGTTACCAGCTGCTCAAAGGCCACAGGTTTATTCGAAGCTGGCTCTGGGGAAGGTGACAAGAATAACTCTCCACACTTGCCATCTCTCTGAGCCGCCCCGCAGACGAGAGTCCTTTAGAGCAGATGTCCCCGTCTTTCTGGCACCAGGGGCCAGTTTAGTTGAACATCGTTCTCCCAAGGATGAGGGATTGCTTATTACACAGCTTTGAAGGCAGGCAGCAGAGGAGGGGCGGGGGGGGGGGGGCGGGGGGGGGGGGGCGAGGCTCCGCCTCCTGTCAGATCAGCAGCCACTAGAAACTAGGAAGAGCTCACCTACCTCCGGGCGGCCTCTCCAGGATCCCTGGTTAGCCAGTGGGCCAGAGGGAAAGGGGAATTGCATAAATCACCTGGTAAAGGGGAGGTTCAGTCTGTTTGGGTTGGGACTGGACTGTCGAGCTCTTGGGAGGTTTCCCCTCGGGATCTGGCATACTTTGCTCCTGGAATTTACTTCTGTATTTGTTGCTCCCCTACCCGGGGTTCATGTCCTGCTTTTGGGGTTAGCGGGAGTGGGCAGGAAGTTTTCAGTCCCTTACGCTGGGCACACACATGACAGGTATTGAAGCCTGGAGAGGCGGCGGCTCCTGTCCTTACCGCCTCAGTCCTCACTCCCTGCTGCCTCTCTCAGCCTCTGGAGCAGTTCTGGTTCCCACTGTCTTCTGGCTGGTCTGAGGGTCCCGTGAGAGTGGAGCCTCTCCATTTTCACGCCTCTGTCCCCAGCCAAGCTTTTCCGGCTCGTGGTGGCCTGCAGGGCCTTCTTAGGCCTGCCACCATCCTGTCCCCTCTCTTCCTGCCCCTGCCTGTCTTGCCAGACTCATTCCTTTCTAGGGACCAAGACACAGCCCTGGGCCTATAATGTCAAAGAGTCACATGGTTTTGGGAATAAAGTTTCCTGTGCTTTTGGTATACAGTGGTGACCATGGTGGCTGGAGGAATGGCTCAGTGTTTAAAGCACTTGCCGAGTCCTAAGTCAAGTACTAAGGACCTGAGTTCGATTCCCCAGCACCACATAAGCCAGGTGTAGTGGGGTATGCCTGTAATCCCAGCCCTCAAGAGGCTGAGGTAGGAGGATTGCCCTGAGTCCAAGGCCAGCCTGGGCTACAGAGCAAGTCCCTGTCTCAAAAATAAATAAAAATTTAAAAAATACAGTGATGACTCTGACATTTCCAAGCTTTTTGTCTGTGCCTTTTCAGATACAACTGGTCGCATACGTCAGAGATGTATGGAAATAACCAAAGAAAAGTTTGAGGAATTGAAAGAAGAAAATCTGCACCTGAACAGTACAAACGAAGCCCTCACCCTTGAGCTGAATATAATAAAACAAGCGATGCGGGACTTACAGTTAAAGCTCAAGAGAATGGAAAAGGACAGCGGGAGGAGGAAAGAGGCTGAGAAAGCGTCCCCTCGGGAAGGTGCAGCCAGCACCCGGGCCTTTCAAAGGCTCAGACTGAGTTCTCTCATTTCGTTATTCAAGAGCTAGTATTTTATGTTGTGTATTTGTTGATATTTATGTGGTATTTTGTTTTTCTTTTGGTTCTTGTTGTGCAGGTATTATCTTTTTATCTTTCATAAATTCACTGTTTTTGTGATACTGGGCACCAAGTCTAGTGCCTTTACACCGAGCCCATTTTTATTTTTATTTTGAGACAGGGTTTTTGCTGAGTTGCACAGGCCATGCTCGAACTTGCAGCCCTCCTGCCTTAGCCTTCTAAAGTGCTGACGTTACAGACCACAGCACCAGCCCCCCTCATTGGCTGTTATAAATTGAAACACTTAACTTTAGTGTTCTTATTGACTTATAGAAATTCTGTGTTAAAGGTTTTGTCATGTATATGGTTCTTTTTGTTGGTTTTATTTTGAGACAGAGTCTTACTTTGTAGTCCAGGGTGGTCTTAATCTCACTGTGCAGCCAGGCTGGCCTCAAGCTCACGCTAATCCTGTTGCCTCAGCCTCCTGAGTGCTGAGATTACAGGCAAGTACCACCATGCCCAGTTTAGTGGGGAGTCAAGCCTAGGGCCTTGGCACATGCTGGGCAAGTATTTTAACTGCTGAACTATGTCCCAGCCCCTCATGTATATATTTTCTTAGTTTATAATTCAGCTACATCTAGAAGATTTCCTTTTGTGACTTATGCCTTTGTTATCAAGTCATTTTTCTGAGGTTATTTAAGTAGTCGCTAGTACTTTTTCTATATACCTTTTCATATTTATATAAAACTATTACCTTAAGTAAAGTTGTATAGTTTTATTAACAGAGTGCTTATTTCTTGTCTTAGGGACATTTATTTCTAGGTTCTTTATGTAGTTACTTTGTGGTATCTATGTTCTAAAAGGAGATTGCTATTATGTGGGAAGGTTGTACATTTTAATAAAATTTCCATTATACTTTGTAGGGTGTGGGGGTATACTGGGGATTGAACTCCTGGCCTTCACACTGAGCTACATCTCCAGCTCTTTTTTTTCAGTGGTGAATTTTTATTTTTTTTCCTGTTTTTTTTCCTTCCTCCTTTTTTGGGGGGGCACTATTGTTACCGACCCTAGGACCTTTGCAGTTAGTTAATGAGCTATATTTCTATCCCCCCTCCCCTCCTGCTTTTTGAGGGAGAGCCCAGGATGGCCTTGAACACATGGCAATCCTCCCATCTCAGTTTCCCAAGTACTGGGATTACAGAGTGTGCCACTACGCCCAGCTTATACGGTGCTGGGGAATCGAACCCAGGGCTTTGAGCTTGCTAGGCAAGTGGTTTAACTGCTGAGCTGTTCCTTTAGCCCTCCAGCTCTTGTTTATGATTTTTTAAAGAAAAAATCTTGCTAAGTTAATCTGCAAATTGTGTTCTTTCTGCCTCAGGCACCCAGAGTGCTGGGTGAGATAACAGGTGTGTGCCACCATGCTCAGCTTTATTTTATATAACTTGCAAGGCACAAATATATCATCTAAAATAATGACTATTTCTTTCAGCTTAGAATTTTTAATATTGCCATATTATAGATGCAGCACCTTTCACAAACTTTCAAAACCATGTTGAATGACTATTCTGTGTTAGAAAGGTTTGTAACTGGTACCCAGCTATACCATCTGGGTAAAATTCACTGCCTCTCTACACAGCTTAGACAGGAACCAAAGACAAAGGATTTGCCATTTATATAAAGTGCTGATAAACATAGCATTTATTATAGTTTAACATTCAATTTAATTTTTCTTTTAGGAGTCGCTGGACCTGAACTCCTTCACTTAAGAAAACAAGCCCAAGAATTGGTGGACGAAAACGATGGGTTGAGAGTGACTGTCCATCGTTTGAATGTGGAACTGAGTCGGTATCAAACAAAATTCAGACATTTGTCTGAGGAAGAGGTAGTGTTTCTTTTTCCTTTTCTTTTTCTTTAATTTGCTGTACTGGAGATCTAACCTAGGTCCTTCACACTAAGCTACATTCCCAGCCCATTTTTTAGCTTTGATTTTAAGACAGGGTCTTGCTAAGTCATTAAATTGCCCAGTCAGGGCTTTAATTTGCAAATCCTCCTGCCTTGCTTTAATTCCCAGAGTGCTGGGAATACAAGCTTGTGCCATGAGATCCAGCCTAACATCATCATCATCTTCCTCCGTCTCCGGGTCTTGCTCTCTCAGGCTGGTCCTGAACTCACTGTGGAGCCCAGGCTGGCCTTGGACTCATGGCAGTCCTCTTGCCTCAGCCTCTTAGCCTCCTGGGTGCTGGGATTACATGCATTTGCCACCACGCCCAGCTTTATGTGGTGCTGGGGAATTGAACTCAAGATAAGCATTTTAACTGCTGTGCCATTTTTCCAGCCCCAAACTTTTTCTTTAAAGTTGTATATTTACTAACCAAATGCTGTGACCAGAGACACTCAGGTCCCAGAAGCAGTGACTCCAAACTCCCCAATTTGGGGTGAGCAAGGCCCCTTTATTAAAACAACCACCTCAGGGGACAGGAGGAGGGATAGTTTCCCTGTCCTTTGCTGGCCTGTTCCAGGGCTCTGGGTACTTTTTGCGTGATAGTAAGACTTAGGTGCAGATTTCCTAATGCAGTTGTTGCAAAGGACTTGACACAAAACCTTTCCAGCTTGCAGGTAGATAACACACTTGCTTGCTGTTCTGGACTAAGCTAGTTAAGAGAGGCACCACCCACAGCCAGGAAGCATTTTGTCCCAGAGCAACAGCTGGCTCCATGATCCCTGCCTGTGGCTGGTGAGCCCAGGGAAGGTGCGGGCCACATGCCAGGACAGCAGCCTGAGGACACCAGCCACGTCCTGCCTCTTGATGCAACAGAAGGCAGGCTGGGGCTCCTGGACACCTGCTCCAGTCCCTCTGACTCACTGCCAACCTCCTGACCAGGTAGATTCCTGGGTATGAGTATTTGAGATCCTCAATATTTTTCACTCTTACAGACTTAGAAAATTGGCTAGTCTGACCTGAGACAAAGAAAGGTCCTCTGTATTTTTAGGTCTCAAAGAGAACTCTGCAGTAAGAATTGTTTGCTGTGTCCATTCTGAACAGCAAGAGCCTGGGGAAGTGTTCCTGATCCACACCATGTCTCCCTCACCTTCAGAAAGCGGCCACTGGGGCCTCAGCAGTGATTGCTGACTGCAG
Source organism: Ctenodactylus gundi (assembly GCA_004027205.1). Taxonomy (NCBI): domain Eukaryota; kingdom Metazoa; phylum Chordata; class Mammalia; order Rodentia; family Ctenodactylidae; genus Ctenodactylus; species Ctenodactylus gundi. The sequence continues at coordinate 730,740 of PVKB01000425.1, forward strand.
CTGCTACCCTCTTGCTGCCTGGTGGGCATGTTTTGTTCTCTCTGGGCACAGCCTTGCACTCTGGTGGCAGTTGGATTCCTTAAGTACCTGCATGTCCCCAGTGATTCATAGATCCAAAGATAAGACGTGTACCTTAAGTGCAGGTTGACTCAGTTCACAGTGAGATATAGAAACCACTGATCACACCCCAGTGTAGTAACTGCTGATGGAAAAAAAATGCATTGCCACCCACAATGCTGGCACCAGAGTTCTTTGGAGGGCTCTGGCCTTTACCAGGGTGATGATTCCATGAGCTACCGAGTGGCTTTGGCAACACAGGGCTGGGGTGGGGTCAGAAGAACATGGGTGGGAGCTTGTGACAGAGAAGAAGGGGGAGGATAAAGATGGTGGTCCCATTCCAGGAGACCTGGCTGGCTGGACCAACTTAAGAGGTATATGGACTTGTTAGGTGCTTTGAAGGCATCTCTGGTGACCATAAACATGGAAAGTGGATCAAAGACAAGGGGCTTATCTCGGTGGGTGGTACTCTATAGGTAAGAGCAGCCAGGGATAGGTAAGAGCAGTTTGGCCATCTGGGAACCCACAGAGGTGGCCTTGAGAACATGGTCCCCACCCCAGGTTCAGAGGTCCTGGATACGTGGGAACCAGTACAAAGGCAGCCTGAGAACACAGTTCCTGGGCTAGGGGTGTGACTCAGTGGTTTGATTCCCCAGCACCACATAAACTGGATGTAGTGGGGCATTCCTGTAATCTTAGTACTTGGGAGGCTGAGGTAGGAGGAAAGCCAGAGTTACTTAGCAAGACCCTGTCTGAAACAACAACTCACCCTTAAGTGCTGTGGGTGCAACCCAGTGAAATGCCGTGAGTTTCTCAGTACTGCAGTAATACTCTACAGAAAGACAACAAAGTCCAGATGCTCACTAGTCTAACATTTAAAAAATCCGGCATCTAATAAACTACAGATGTTTCAAATTTGAAGAGTCCAAAAAGGGGCTAGGATTTTTTTGGCTTAGTGGTACAGCCCTTCTCTATCACACATGGTTCCCTGTGTTCAATCCCTAGTGCATACACACACAAATCCTGGCACTAAATGCAGCGTGCAGCCCTGTGTTGAATCCATGATCAGAAAAAGACATCAGTGAGAAAACAGACAAAATTTGAGGAAGTATACATTTTGACATGCCAATTTCGAATTCCTACTTTTTAATGATGGTATTATGGCTAGATAAAGTTTTGATTTTACACTTAAATACATTGACCTATTTGAAGCAAAAGGGACATTACACTCAGACATTTAAGAAATTTTTCATACTTATGTGTCTGCAGATGGGTTATGGAACCTGGTACAGATTATGAGTATCTAGGGATTTGGTCAGATGTGGTAGCACACACGTGTAGTCCTGGCTGGTCAAGTTGGGGCAGGAAAATTGTGAGTTCAAGCCCAGCCTGGGAAACTTATCAAGACCCTAATTTCAAAATAAAAAGAACTGGGGCTGTATCTCAGTGTGAAAGCCATGGGTTCAAGCCCCCATAACTCACACATACAAAAAAAATCTAAGACTTGCTGTTTGAGAAGTATGTGTTTTGTCTATAGTATGTGGTTTTGTGGGTTTTTTCCCTTAGATTTCACATATTGAAGGCCTCCCATCAAAGGGTCCTATTCCACCCTGGTTGGTAAGTAAAAATTACGTAATCTCAGTCCCCTATTTTTTCACCTATAAATATTTGTATAGTTTCTAAGAACTATTTTAAAATGTGAAGTTTTTGCATTTTTAAATTTTTACTGATTAAAAAATTAAAAATTTGCTGATTGTGTTTAGATGTATAAGTATATGAACCCTCTTTTACTCCACACTCTTCAGCTGGATATTAAGTACCTTTCGCCATTGCTGCTGGCCTATGAAGACAGAATTAAGGAGAAGGACGAGCTCAACACCGCCCTCGAGGTAGGCTGGCAGGTGTCTCAGAAGAGACACAATTTGTAAGACGCTTTCAAATTTTGCTGTAATGTTTTGAAGGTAAGTATGCCTAAGGGTGGTAGATACTCAGATGTGTGTTGAAGCAAAGGAGGGTGCAAGGAGTGGGGCAGGATGGGAGGAAGAGAGGAAGGAAGAAGGGAAGAAATGGCCGGCTGGCAGAGCATGATGGGTGGGAGGGCAGGGGCGGGGCAGGGCGTGGAGGAAGGAAGCAGTGTTGCCTGGAAGCCGGGGTGTCCTGCGCAGGTAGCCCCTTCAGGCCTGGGGACTTGGGCACAGGGAAGGCCTCGGTGGGGAGGCTCTTCTTTGCTGGCACTGTGAAGCCATAAACACCACCGCCAGCAAAGATGTTTGGGACTGGCACGGTAGTACATGCCTGTAATCCCAGCTGCTTGGGAGGGTGAGGCAAGAGAATCCTAAGTTTGAGCCCAGCGTGGCCAAATGACAAGACCCTGTCTCAAACTAAAAAGTGTTGGGACTGTAACTCAGTGTGGAGGATCTAGGTTCAATCCCCCCTTATGTTAACAAAGCGAGTATTCTGGTTCTCTTTTTTTAGTACTGGGAATTGAGCCCAGAGCCTTTGCTACATCCCTAGCCCTTTGTCACTTACTTTTGAGTTAAAGTCTTGCTAAGTCACCCATGCTGGCTTTGAATTTACAATCTCCTGTCTCAGCCTCTCAAAGTATTCCTGAGTTGGAGCTAGCCCACCTTTATTTTTTTTTATTTTTATTTTTTTTGAGACAAGGTCTCTCTGTAGTTCACACTGGTCCTGAACTCACTATGTAGTCCAGGCTGGCCTCGAACTCACAGCAGTCCTCTTGCCTCAATCTCTTTAAGTGCTGGTGCTACGGGGGTCGCCGCTATGCCTTATGCAGTGCTGGAGAATTGAACCCAGGGCCTTGCACTTGCTAGGCAGGCGCTTTAATTGCTGTGTATTCCTCTAGCTCCTGCTTTTTCTGTAAAAAGCCAGTTAATATTTTTGGCTTTGTGGACCAAACAGTTTGACTGTACTGCTCACCTCCTCTGTTAAAACATGAACACAGCCACAGGTGACTTGTGAAGAATGAGTGGGCCTATATTCCAGTAACACTCTATTTACAAAAAAAGGCAACAGGCCTGCCAGTTTTAATTTGCTGTGGAAGAGCCAGGTAGACTTGAAGCCACGGTGAGTGTGTCTGGGCAGCATGAGAGGAAGGAGTGGTACTTCACAATGATTTTTCAGATAAAAAGATATGGACGGGGCTGTAGCTCATCATAGCAGATACAAAGCCCTGCGTTCGATAACCCAGCACCACATAAGCTGGGCATGGTGACACACACCTGTAATCCCATTATTTTGTGAGGCTGAGGCAGGAGGATTGCGATGAGTTTAAGGCCAACAAGGGCTGCAGAGCGAGACCCTCTTTTAAAAAAAGGCATGAATATAAATGTCTTATATCTGGGAGAGTATTTCAAAGCACACAGAGTGAGTTTTGGCACTTAAAATTGTCAGCCAAGGACAGCACAGAACATTGAAGCCAACCCAGGGCTGGCTGATAACCCTATGAAAAGCTATAAACACAGATCATTAAGGGTGCAAAACTGAGCCACCAACTTTGCAAGGGGGCTGATGGCTGCCAAAGGGGTCAACTGATGTCTCTCTTTTTCTTTAACATAAAAACCTCCGATTTGGGATAAGCATAGCTTGGTGGCTGGGGTGCTTGACTTAGCATGCACGAGGCTCTAGGTTTGATGACCCAGCATCACATAAAACCAGCTGGGTGTGGTGGCACATGCCTGTAATCCTAGCACTCAGACAGCCGAGGCAGGAGGGTTGCTGTGAGTTTGAAGCTGGCCTGGGCTACACAGTGCATTTAGAAGCAGCCTGGACAAAATCCTCCCTCGAAAAACCTGCAGCATACCTTCCAAAGTCTTTAATTTACGGACACCCCTGCTTCTTATAAATCGCTCTTTTTAATTTTGCAAGTATGTAATAGTCATAGAAAGACACTGCCTGATTAGGAATGGAATATTTAGACCCAGCATGCTTTGTCCATGTGCCCAGTGACAGTGCAGTGTGTTTTCCTAAGACAGTGAGCTTCCTGGGCGCAGGCAGATGGCCCTGGCACCAAGCTTAAGCTGGTATGAGGTGAGAGTTGGCAGATGGCCACTGACATTTAAGGCACAGCAACCTTGTTAGAGATAAGAGCTGTAGACACGTGTGGATGTGCGTTACAATTTACATACATTTTATTTCAGGAGGAAATGAGAATGTTTAGGATACGAGTCCAAGAAGTGGTGAAAGAAAATGAAGAATTGCACCAGGAATTAAGTAAGAGTAGTCCTGTTACCAAGGAGGAATGGCAAGTGGTGTTGTTTCTAGTATTTTGTCATTTTAAAATGCAAGATAAGAATGAACTTTATGGAATCATCACATAAGTGACTTCTTTGTGGCACCGGAGGCCAAACCTAGGGCCTTCACACTGAGCTATGTCCCCCAGCTCTTCCTTTACGCTTTATTTTGTGGCAAGATCTTCTTAAGCTCAGCCTCCCAGAGTTCTGGGATTACAGGTGTGTGCCACCGGACCCAGATTATGGGTTTTTTTTAAATTAATGAATTTTTAGGGAGTTCCTGAAAAATGAATAAGGTACAGTGAAATCCTAGTAACTGTCTTAAGTTGATATTTAAATTTTTGTTTTGTTTTTGGTGGTACTGGGAATGAAGTCCAGGGCTTTTACACTGACCTACGTCACCAGCCCCTTTTTATTTATTTTTTTGAGACAGCATTTTTTCTAAGTTGCTAAATTGCCCAGGTGGAGCTTGAACTTGTGATCCTTCTGCCTCAGGCTCCCAGAATGCCTGGGTTACAGGGCCTGTGCCACTGGGCCAGCTAGTGTTTCAAAAGGCTAAATATGCATCTGAGGTTATAGCTCAGAGGAAGCGATTTTGCACTTGAGACATCCTGGGTTCAATCCATGGCACTATAGACAAAAAGAATTCCAAGTAGATTCACAAATCTGACATTTACTTGCTTTTCCTGTTTTTATTTCTTAAGGTGTTGTTATTTTTCTACAGCAGCTTTCCTGTTGCAGACCTTAAAATCCCATTAGTTGTGGCTTTGGAGCAGAGAGCCCAGGAAGAGGCCCTCACAGGACAGCAGGGAGCCTCATGCTGCCCCCCACCCCCCTGCCGCCCTCCTGCTCTTCCTTGAAGGCCCTACTGCAGTGGCACCTGTCAGGAACTCTCCCTGAACACAGTTGTCGCTGCCACGCTGTGCCCGCCCTTTCTATCCTGCCTCCACTTATCTCTCCCTGTTCTCCTCTGACGTCCTCAAAGGCAGAAACTATGTCCTGTTCATCTTTGCCTGGGCCTCCATACCCAGGACCACAGCGACAAGTGCCCATTATGTGAATTTGAGAACATGTCATTAGAAGCCTAAAGACAATGTTCAGTAAAGATAAGAAAACAAAAATTATTCATGTTTGAGTTGTATAGTTAGTAATTTTTAAATGTTTTGATATCACTAAAAAATGAAATATTTTCCACATTCTGTGCCTAGGAATTCGATGTAAACAGCATTCTTATTGTTAGATCAGTCCTCTCTCTCTCTCTCTTTTCAGTACTGGGGATTAAACCCAGAGACTTTGCACTGAGCTATATCCCTAGTCCATTTTATATTAGTTTGAGATAAAGTCTCACCATGTTGCTGAGTTGCCTGGACTTGAACTTGGGATCCTCCTGCCTCAGCCTCCCAGAGTAGTAGGGTTACAGATTTGTGCCACCATACCTAGCAGCTCTTTGATTTTGTGGTCACTGGTGTGTCTGCCCTTGGGACTGGTCCGGGTTGCTCTGGACCCTGGCACCTGCCAACTTCCTCTGTTGAGCTTGGATTTTCTTCTAACAGGTTTCCTAATAAGTCTCCCCTGTACCCTCCAACTTTGGGGGATTGGAGTTACTTATTGTGGAACCAAGGACAGAGGAGTAAAGTCTGCTGATTGGAAGTGGGGCCTGAACAGGGTTGCCATCTCTGTGCCCTCCTTGACCAGTGCCCAGCAGAGCAGCCCAGTTAGGCGGGTGCTGTAGGCCTCCAGGGCCCCTGGCGAACATCTGGAAGCCCATTTTCTTTCCCTAACTGTCTTTATAGTCATGAGTCAGCCCTCTTTTTGATTCCTTAAAATAAAAATAGCAAGGTGACTAAAAATAGCAAGGTGACAACAGGATAACCCTCACTTTCAATCCCTAGTCTAGGGTTATTATGGCTAAATTTTTGCCATCTGTCCAGAGAGGTGACCTGCTGCAGTCAGGGCTTAACTGGGGGCCCCTGGCTCTGTGGCCCTGGCCTCCTCCCCGAGCCTTCTGGCTGCTCCCTGCGCCTGCACAGGTGTGTGGCTTTGCACCTACGCACAGGATGTGGCACACAGGCCTCGTGCTTCATGGATTCTGGCCTCTTAGTTTCCAGAACATTCTGCCCACCTCTGCGTTTCTTCTCCTGACTTACCCTGATCAGGTGGGTAACTTCATACTCAGTGGGCCTTGATTTCTTTGCCTATAGGAGGCAGGAATATTAAACTAAATCTGCAGTTTCCCACTTTCTGTTTTTTTAATAAATGAAGGATCCCTTTCATTTAGAAAGTAATAAAGGGAAGGAGTTAGGCAGAAAGTAGAGAATGAGGGCTGAGGGTGTAGCAGCTCAGTGATTAGGGTGCTGGCCTAGCACGCACTAGGCCCTGGGTTCAGTTCCCCAGCATTACGTAATCTGGCCATGGGGCACACACCTGTAATCTCAGCACTTGGGAGCTGAGGCAGGAGGACTGCTGTGAGCCCAAGGCTAGCCTGGGCTTCATAGTGAGTTCAGGACCAGCCTGGGCTGCAGAGTAATATCTCATCCCCAAAAAGAACAGATGAATGAACTAATGAAAGAAATGCCTTAAGAGGAAATGTGAAATGTGCCACAGAGGAGCCGCTGTGTCTGAGCAGGAATGAGGAGACAGGAGCAGCTGTGGGTGCAGTAGCAACACCTCCACAGTGCCAGGGAACTGGCACATGGCCACTGACGTGGTGATGTCACTGGCATGGCCTGGCTCCGTTCATGTTTCTTCTCCTCCTCCCACGTAACCTTTTGAGTTGAGAGTAGAAAATTAAGATAGGGACTGGAGGAATGGCACAGCAGTTAAAGCACTTGCCTAGCAAGCACAAGGCCCTGGGTTTCATTCCCCAGCACCACGTGAACTGGGCATGGTGATGCATGCCTCTCATCCCAGCACTCAGGAGGCTGAGGCGGGAGGATTGCTGTGAGTTCAGTACTAGCTAGAGCTCCATAGTAAGTTCAGGACCAGCCTGGGCTGCACAGCGAGGCCATGTCTCAGATGGACAATTCCTAAGGTCTCTTCAGCCCATTCTGATTGGAACTAGTGGCTGTGAAAGTGGAGCTGAGCTGGATTTACACTGGCCTGTCTGTAAGGACAGGGTTTGCTCATGGTGGGACTGAGACAGATTTGAACAGTTTCAGGAAACCATTCTCAAGCTGCCTAACAAAGTAAATGTTTTGGTAAATAGGCTACTGATTACAGATAAATACTTTTTAATTAAAATGAGAAGTTTCTAAATCCTTCAGAAATTCCATGTGTGTTTTAAAATAATCCCGTGGGTGTGGGGATTGGAAGTTCAATAAATGAAACAAGACTGACCAGTTGATTACGTGAGCTGGTTGTTATCTATATGGGAGTTTGTTACGCCACTCCATATATGTTTGAAGTTTTACATTTTAAATGGGTTATTGTCTTGTTTTGATGCTAGGGATCAAACCCAATATGCTAAGCATGCAGTCTAGCACTGAGCTACATATACCTAGCTTTGAAGCTTTACATTTTAAAAAGTTACTGAAGAGCTGGAGGTATAGCTTGGTTGGACGCCCGTTTAGCATGCTTGAGGCTTTGGGCTCAATCCCCAGCACACCACCCCCCCCCCCCCCCCCCCCCCCCCCCCCCCCCCGCCAAAAAAAAAGGCCCTGCAGCAGTCCATGTCTCAGACTTCAAGGAGGTCCTTTCCCTCTCTAATGCAAATGGCTGGGCTCGGCTGTGATACTCATGCTTAACATTAAACATGCCCAGGTATTCATTGCCCACTTTACCTCAGTTACCTTCTTTTAGACGCCAGTGTTTCTGTAATCACAGTACCTTAGTGAGATTATTTAACCTTGTAAATCAATTGCAGGCGTCAGCTTCAGACTCAAGCAGAGCTTGTGTTAGAGGAGAACAAGTTGTTGATAGAGCAGTTGGAGATTCAGCAGCAGAAAGTCAAAGACACTCTCCAGGAGCACCGGCAAGTGGGTGAGTGTGGTCTTGGGAATGGCACGGTCATGGCTTTCAGAACATGCTTTTTAGCTGAAGTGCAGCTGCTTATTACAATTCTAGCCATTGGTCACTGCAGCACATTGATTGCTTTCTCTCAGACTCCACAGGGCTGCTCTAGTCATTCTTTGTGTCATGTGATGCCGTTGTCGGGTAACCACCACCGCAGAACAGGTGGCCCGGTAAAGTAGTGCTCTGCAAGCGGGGAGCCATCGAGGTCAACATCTGGGATAACACAAGGGGATCGCCTCAAACATTTGTTGAATGAGAAAAGAGACTTGTTCATCCTCTCAACCAGGGGTCCCCACCCTCAGGCCGTGGTAGGTGCTGTATTAGTCCCAGTGAGACCACCGCCTCAATTTGTCTAGGTTGAAGCCAGCTTTATTGTAGCTGGCCAGCGGAACCTCTGGCTCACCTGTGGAGTGTAGGAGAGCAGCCCCTCCCATGAACAGTGTCAAGCTTATAAGGGCAAAACCACATCGTCATCCTGTGTCCATGGAGAGGAAGGTGTAAAGTGCTAGTTTCAGTAGATGCCCAGAAAATATTTTATGATTATATATGACTGTGTGACACAGGATGAAAATGCTTTTGGTTTACTTCTAATCAACACGAAAATTTAGTGAGGGGAGACCCACATATCGGGGTCCCCCTTCTCATTAGCAGAAGCTTTACTGGCCTCCTTTCCCCTTCTGTAATTTTCCCAATAAAGTGTTCTCTTAAAAAAAGAAAACTTAGGAAAGGAAGAGAAACAATAAGAAATTCATTTCTCCCAGCTCTCATGAGACAGAGGCAAGAGGATTGCCATGAGTTCAAGGCCAGCCTGGGCTACATAATGAGTTTAGAACCATCCTGGACTGTAGAACGAGACCCTGTCTCAAAAAAATTCATTTCTTAGTTAAGCCATGTTTGATGTGCCTAAAATTTTAGCAGAGCACAGTGTCATAGTGGATTACACCTGTCATCCCCACACTCTGGGACACTGAAGCAGAAGAATCCAAGTTCCAGTCAGCCTGAGCAATTTAGTGAAACCCTCTTTCAAAAAATAAAAAGGCCTGGGACATAGCTCAGTGTGAAGGTCTTGGATTCAATTTCCAGTACCAAAACCTGAATTAATAAACCTCGAAAATCTTGCGGTGCCAAGGGTACTGGTATGATACATATGCTTCTACTTCAGCACAGGATTTAAGTCTTCCTTGAGTACTGGATTTATGTCTTGCTAAATATTCTAATGAGCCCTGGTCGAATATGATGTCCACAAGAAATTGGTTCCAGGATGCACCTGGGCACACGTGAGAGGTACCAAATGTATTAAAAGCTCAAATCCTTGCATCAGAATCATGTGATCTCCTGTTTACTTTAAATCATCTCTAGGTTACTAATCATGCCTGATAAAATGTCAGTGCTATGCCAATAGTTATACTGTATCTTTTGTCTTTTTTAAAGTCCTTTCTCAGCACTTGCGATGCTGAGGCAGGAGGATTGCCTGAGTCCAGGCCAGCCTGGGCTACAGAGCAAGACCCTGTCTCAGAAAGAGAAAAATAGTTCTGTATTACTTAGAATACAGTGATGACGAGCAAGGTTCATACGTGTGCAGTTCGGATGTCATTTTTTCCCAGGTGTTTTCTACCCGGCAGGTCGCATCCACTGGTGTGGAACCCGTGGGTTGGGAGGGCTGACTTGATGTTTGTGAGTGCTTAATGCAGAGAGAATAATTTCTGTGTAGAAGACCTTTGTAACTCTCCAGTGGGTTTTCCTAAAAGATCATTTCTTCAGGTGACTCCCTAGTATCTCCTAGTAATCAGCACCCGTGTTGTAGGAAGTCTTCTGTGCCAATTCTTTATCCTTGTCTCTGCATTTCAGTTTCTAAGCTGACCAAACAAGGCATGCTGCTGGAGGCCAGAACTCGGGACCAGGAGAAGGAACTGGCGCAGACCAGGGAGCAGCTGGAGAGCTTCCGTGCCAGATGCCAAGAGCTCAGGACAGACCTGGATGGCAAGATTGCAGTGGAAGTTCATACTTCAATTGTAAATGAGTTAAAAAGGTAAAGCTGGAAGTCTTCCTGGCATCCACTACGCAGTCGCCATAGGCAGAATGGGGAGAGGTTGCTGAGGTTTTGCTTTGTTTAAAGACAAATTCTTGCTGTATTGCCCTGGCTGGCCTCAGACTCCTGGGCTCAAATGAATCTCCTGCCTCAGCCTCCCAAATACCTGGGACTTCCGGTATGTGCCATGGTACCTTATATATTTTTCTCTGCCTCTTTTTTCCCCTTATACTGGTACAGTATGTTAGAGGGAAAATAGCAAATACTTTGATAATGGAACCTGATGCTTGAGGACTGCAGTTTGTACGTTCTGCATATAGGGTTTTCCCATGTTGTTCCATCCCTTTATTAGTCTTAGAACCAAAGGTAATTTAAAGTGGTATACTGGTCATCTATGTGTCCAGTAAATAGGAGCGTGGGCAAATGCAAATAGGCAGCCATAACATGGAATATAATGCAGCGACTTTGGAGCATTACCATTCAGTTTAAAGATGGTCTCCATAGTCTTCTCGCTTGCATTCTTTTCTTGCGACACTCGATACTGAGCGGAGGGCTTTTGCTCTGTCCTACATCCTTAGCCCCCTTTTTAAAAAAATTATACTTGAGACAGGCTAAGTTGCTAAGTTGCCCAGGCTGGGCTTGAACTTGCAGTTCTCCTGCCTCAGCCTCCCAGAGTGCTCGGATTACAGCTCTGTGCCACTGGGCTCAGCCAGCTTGCCTTGGCTCTGATGAAAGGCTACTGTGTTTCCCTTGCTCCTTTGAACATAGTGTGCCTTTTTTCTCAGGCTTCTTACATAGAATTGATCTCTGTCACAACTTTCAGGAATGTAATTTAAATATGCCTTGGTATGGTTTCTTTACTTGAGTCAGTGAGCTGCTTGGGCTGTGAGCTTGTATCTTTTATCACATTTGGAAGTATTTGAGCTATTAATCCCTTGATATCTTTCCTGTTTTCCCACCCTCAGCTCCCTAGAACTGTGTTATCATGTCCCATGATCTCTGCTTGCTGACCATTCCACCGCCTTCTTGTTTTTCTCTGTTGAACTCGATAGGTTTACTGCTCTGTTTTCAAGTTCACTAATCTTTTCTCTGGCAGTCTAGTCTGTTATCACGCCCATCAATATATTGATCACTTCGTGTCTTAATTGCTTGCTTATTGCTGGGACAGAATACCAACATCTGCATCCTCAGTCAGGAGAGATTTCATCTAGCTCACGGTTTTGGGGTACAGTTCATACATGGGCAGCCAGCAACGGTGAAAACACATGGCAGGGGCACAGCAAGGCAGACAGGAAGCCTAGTGAGCAGGAAGGGTGGGACCGCCTTCTTCCGGGTTGTGCCCCTTCCGGGCCACACCCCTTCCCAGCCACGCCCCAGGAAACTGCCTTTTCCCACCAGGCCCTACTCTTAACAGCTCATGGATATTTTACAATATCCAAATACGTGAGGCTTTTGGGAGACAGTCTAGATCCAGACCATAACACTTCATGTCTATTTTTCTAGATCGGCAGGTTCATTTGAATCTTTCTTTTTTCTCTTGAGCAGATGGGAGCATGTTTATACTAGGCATGGGACACCCTCATTTGCCAGTTTATGGTCTTCAGTTCTGGATCTGTTCTAACCTGTGATCTCTGACCTCTCCACCCAGGGGAGTCCGCAGGTTGTTTGGGTTTCAGCAGCCAGCCTGGGAGGTGGGGTAGCTGTACCACCAGTGGGCGGGTGGGCTGGCTAATTTCTGTCTCTCAGGTTCACAGTCCCACAGTGCCCGTTGGTCAAAGTCTGAAAGCTATTACTTGTTAGTGTTGCTTGGTTTTTCTGCTAAAGGGTAAATTTGACCTCTAACTAGCCTGGCTGGAAGTAGAAGTCTGAGTATCCTCAGCATTCTCCTTTGATCCTTTATTATGAACCCAGTTCAATAGTTTATTTATCCAATAAATAATAGTCAAGCGCGTTTTCAAGGAAAGAAGTGAGGTCTGGATTTTATGTGTTTTTAACTTGAGTGCCCCAACTCACCTTTATAGTGTGCCTTCTTCGGTGTTTCTGCTGTACCTAATAGGGAGGTAGCTCTGACCCCGTGCTACCCTGCACAGAAATTTGACAATACCCAAACTGGTGTTCAAGAAAAAAATGTCTCATTTGTTTCTTTTATCGTAAAAAGATAAAACTTGGTTTATTATGCATTGAAATTTGTTTTGACAATATTTTTCCGGTAATTTATAACCATATAAAAATTGAGGTGTCTTCTAGTTTTTTTCTGAAGGATTTAGGGGACTGTCTTCATTAATTTCTTGTTGGGACAGAAATGTTTGCCTTCTACCACGTTAGGGAGGAAAGATTCGTTTTAGCTCACAGTTTTAGTAAGGCATAGTCCATTCATGGGTGGGCAGCTGGAAATGGTGGAATCACATGGCGGGACCACAGCTGGAGCCAGAGCCAGGACTGGGGTCTGAGCTGGGCCCGGAGCTGGAGACAGAACTCTAAAGGGCATGGCAGAACTGAGCCAAGTCTGGAAGGAACGGGGGAACCAGCACATGCTTCTCCAGGTTAAGCCCCAGCATCTGCCCCTTCCCGCTAGGCCCACCTCCCAACAGTACGCAGTGTCCTTGGGTGTGTGAAGCTTTTGGATCCAAACCACAACAGGTATAAATGATATTGTAGGTATAGATAAAAACTGTGGGCAGAATAAAAGAGGGTTAGAGCGTCATTAAGTGTGTCCAGCCGGACGGTCCTTTTCTCTGGGAGCCCGATCCTGAGGCCCAGCAGGGACATGGATGGCCGGGCCTGGAAGGCTGGGCTGTGATCACGTGGCTGGCAGTGAGAGCTGCGCTGCAGCCTCGTGCCCCGCATCCATCCATCCGTAATGCCTCTGTCCTTCAGCCAGTTGCAGAAGGAGGAAGAGAAAGACAGTGCCGAGGTGGAAGAGCTGATGGAAAAGCTGGCACTCCTGCAGGTGCAGAACAAGAGCCTGCTTCTCGAGAAGAACAGCGTGACTGCTCGGAGCAAGGCGCTGGAGGCCGAACTTGGCAGAGTGCAGAAAATAAACAGGTTTGTGGACATACACAGGTCATCGGCACCTCTTTTGTCACCAAACAGGCAACTGATTTTTGAATTTTTTTTTATCTTCTTTTCTGTAAGATAGACTGTCGGATAGAAAACTTAAGATAGAAAAAGAATAGGGCTGGAGGAATGAACGGCTCAACAGTTAAAGTTGATTCCCCAGCACCACTTAAGCTGGGTGTGGTGGTGCATGCCTGTAACACCAGCATTCTGGGAGGCTGAGGCAGGAGGATTACCTTGAGTCCCAAGGCCAGCCTGGGCTAAGTAGTGAGTTCTGGACCAGCCTAGACTACAGGGTGAGACCCTGTCTCAAAAAAATAAATAAATAAAAATAAAAAAGGAAAAGAATAATCAAGATACCAAAATTTAAGTCCATCAAAACTTCTCTGTTTACTAATATTTACTACCACCCTTGAAGTCTGTAGTTGAAGTAGGATTGATAATCATATGATAATCCTGAGACTCTGAATGTTCTAGCAGTTCTTTCCTGTCCATTTTCCAGAAGTCTGCTTTGGGATTACTAGATCTCTTTCTCAAAAGTACCTTTCAGAGCATGAGTCTAAAAGTTAATATAATATTTAATTAGCCTGTTCATTGGTAGGTCCTTTGGGAGGCTTGTGAGCTTGATTGGTTATTATATTTTGTTTCAAATTACATTCATTTACTTTTTCTCACCTTGAAACTTAATAGATTTAAATTGCTGAGCAATAGCATTTTTCAATTTTTTTTTTTTTTTTTTTTTTTGGTTAGTGTTGAGGTTTGAAACCATGGCCTAGAGCATTGCTAGGCCAGAACCCTACGGCTGAGCGACCTCAGACTGGAGGATGTGCTTGATGTTTTTAGCGCATAGTGACTGCCCTAACCCTGCAGTTTAATCAGTTCTTTATTCCATGGTCTGGGGGACTCCAGGAGATACCAAAAGAAGATCAGTGTCCTCCGAAAGCAAGTAGAAACGGCCATGGGGAACGAGATGTCTGCTCACCAGTACCTGGCAAGCCTCGTAGGTGTGGCGGAGACAGTGACCCAGGAGCGAGACAGCCTCGTGCAGTTGGTAAGTGTCCCCGATGTTATTTCAAGGGAAGTGCAAGTTAATATGTAAAGGTATTTTAAATCTATAGAAAACCATATTTTAAAATATTGAATGTACATTTCCAAATTCTCCTAACTTTCATCTTCTAACCACAGATAGGACATTTTTTGAAGGACAGATAACTCGTACTTCTCAGTCATAGCAAATGTTATTGTAGATTGTAAACTGTGGGGCTGGAGGAGTAGCTCAGAGGTTACAGTGCTTACCTGGCAAGGGCTGCGTCAAGTGCTAAGTACCCGAGTTCGATTCCCTAGCACCACATAAGCCAAGTGTGGTGGCGCATGCCTGTAATCCCAGCACTTGAGAGGCTGAGGCAGGAGGACTGCCATGAGTCTAAGCCAGCCTGGGCTCCATAGTGAGACCCTGTCTCAAAATAAATAAATAAACTGAGGGGATTAGCCCAAATAGCCAAGTAGAAACAACAGGCGTGCCTGTGGGTGTCAGACCCATAGACTCACCCTTGTATTATCTTTGTGATGTCATCTAACATGGTCCCCATTTGAAGAAAAAACAAGAATCAGGGCTGGGGCTCTGCCTTAGTGTGTCTGTTTAGACAGGGCCCTGCGTCAGTCCTCAGCATTGCAAAATAAACAAATGGTACAGGTCTGTGATCCCAGCCCTCTGAGTACCCGAGGAGCATCTTAGGCAAGACCTTGTTTCAAAGTCAAAACCAAAAATGAGTGAGGGCTGCAACTCACTGCCAAGGCCCTGTGTACCACCAGGTAATAGAGTCATCACACAGACACAGTTGAAGGGCACGAGGTGGAACTGCAGTGGTATCATCCTACGCTGCTTCCAGTAGCAGCAGTCCCAAGGAAGGAAGTTAAGCCAGCTAGTGGTGTCCTAGTGGATCATTACACAGCCAGCAAGAGTGATCTTGTGGGCATGATTCTAGATATTTTCACGTAGATTCGAAAAGATAAAAAGAAGATGCCTTGCCAAGCCATGTGCATTGAAAGCGCCCTGTTAGGATTTACGCCAAACAGTGAGTTATCTCCATGGAGAAGACTTCCAGAGGATCTTTGTTTCGTTTTTGAAACCAGTTCTCACTCTGTAGTCCAGGCTAGTTCTGAACTCACACTATGGAGCCCAGGCTGACCTCAAACTCACAGCAATCCTCCTGCCTCAGTCTCCTGAGTGCTGGGGTTACAGCCATGCGCCACCACACCTGGCTTTATGTGATGCTGGGGAATCAAACTCAGGGCCTTGTACTTCAGCTGCTGTGCCATTCCTCCAGCCCTGGCTGTGACCTTTACAATGGCTGGAAAGCCAGGCACAAGTTCAGAATCCTGGGACCCTCTCAGGGTCACAGCTGGAATGGAGGATGTGACAGCAGCTGCTCCAACCCACTCTGGCTCCCCATGTCACAGAGATACTCCTGTGCACACAGGGAGGTGTTTGGGAGCTCCAGGACATCTGGACCAGGCACTTGGGCTCCTGCATAGCCAGGCCCCCCGTGCACACGTCCCTTTGGGCCTGCAGTCCTTGGGTGATAGTGGCTGTCCTGCCCCTTTCTGTCCTGCCTGGGTCTGAGCCTCGTCCTCCACCTTCTCCCACTGTGGGTCCCTAAGCTTTGACCCCAGCTTTTGCTTTCCTGTGCACACGGGCAGGAGTCCCCCCGCCTGCTTTGGGAAGCACCACTGATTCCGTGGCTGCAAACAACCCTAAACCTTCAGCAGGCGTAATGGCACAAGCCTGTAATCCCAGCACTGTAGGTAGGACGGTCTCAAGGTCAAGTCCGTACTGGAAAATTTAGAGATTCAGTGAGACCTTGTCTTGAAATCAAAAATAAAAATGGACTATGGATGTAGGTTAGTGTTGAAGGTCCTGGACTTCTTCCCAATACCACAAAAATAAAGGAATTAATAAAAAACTTTTAAGTATAAATAATTAAAAAATAAAATTCAAGTATTACTTTGCCATCTTTCATTTGTCACAGTATTTTTTTTTTTTTTTTTTTTTGAGACACAGTCTCTGTAGGCCAGGCTGGTTCTGAGCTCACTATGTGGTCTTGAACTCAAAGCAATCCTCCTGCTTCAGCCTTCCGAGTGCTAGGATTATAGATGTGCACCGTGACACCCAGCTTGTGTGATGCTGGGGGATTGAATTCAGGTACTTAGTACTTGATAGGCAAGCACTTTAACCACTGAGCTATTCCTCCAGCCCCTTGTCACAGTTTTGTGGGAGACATAGTAGTTACTGATAGCTGACTTTCTCATTGGGTGGATTTTTCATGTTTATCTTTCCTTTCTTGACAATCAAGCTGTGCCGTCACTCAGCTGCTGTAGAAAAAAATTCTCTTTAGTTTTGACATCTAGAGGCTGGGAGAGTATCATAGTAGTTAGAGCACTTGCCTAGTGTGCACGAAGCCTCAAGTCTGATACCCCAGCACTACATAAAAACGATGCTTGTAATTCCATCATTAGGGAGGCTGAGGCAGGAGTATCACCATGTGTGTGAGGCCATCCTAGGCGACAAACGAAGTTCAGAACCAACCAGGACTACAGAGTAAAGACCCTATCTCAAATAAGTAAATAAACTAGTTGCAGCTTAGCACTTGTTCCTTGGATGTGACTGAAAAAATTTTATATTCCATAAGGACAGAGTTGTGTTCTAGGAGCCATTAGGACATCAGGTGCTGTTCCAAGCTCTCTCCGAAGCTCTCAACCGGGAGTTGAGAGAAGCTGGAAGTGGCATGAGGGAGGGCGGAAGGGAGGGCAGAATGGAGATTGTCCCCAAGTAGTGGTACTCTTTACGATGACTTGTGTGTTTATGGTGCTGGGGGTCAAGTCCAGGGCTTAAGGCATCGATAGGCACGCATTCTACCATTGAGCTGTGTATTTCCAGCCCAATAATATTTTAATTTGGGGGCTGGAAGAATAGCTCAGCACTTGGCTACCAAGCGCTAAGTACCCAACTTCAGTTCCTCAGCATCACATAAGCTGGGCGTGGTGGCACATGCCTATAATCCCAGCACTCGGGAGCCTGAGACAGAGGACTGCAGTGAGTCCAAGACCAGCTTGGGCTCCATAGTGAGTTCAGGACCAGCCTGGGCTGCAGAGTGAGACCCCATCTCAAAAAAAAAAAAAAAAAAAAAAAAAAAATTGAGAGCTCATTTATTAATTTTTCACCTTTCTCCTCAGGCTAAATGTTTAGAAAATGAGAACCGTGGAGTCCTCAACAAAGTCATACAGAGCAATATTCGCTTGGGAAAGTTAGAGGGAAAAGTCAAGGTAAGTGATGTGCTGGCCTCAGAAATTGTATATAGGGAAGGCGGCTTAAAATGTAAATGTCTATGTTTAAGAAAATGACACGTTTTACATGTGTGTGTCACTAATCCACAAAGTAAAGCAGTTAAAGTGTCTCTGGCATCTGCTCTGTGACAAAGGGACCAAAATATACACTGGAGTAATGAGGGACAGCCTCTTTAGGAAGTGGTGCTGGGAAAAATGGCTGACCAGTCAGCATGGAACTGGACACACAACTTTCCCCATGCCCCAAAATCAAAATGGACCAGAGACTTGGACATTAAAATGAAAACGTTGAACTTGTTGGGAGAAAAAGTAGGCAAAACCTTTGAAGATGTAGGCATAGACAAGGACTTAATAAAATACCCAAAGTGTAAGAGATAGCACTAAGAATCAACAAATGGGATTATATGAAATTAAAGAGTTTCTGCACAGCAATGGAAACAATCAACAGTGAAGAGAACACCACGGAATGGGAAAGAATATTTGCCAGCTACTCCTCAGACAGAGGACTCTTATCAAGAATATACAAAGAACTGAAAAAAACAAGACCCTCCAAAATAAAGGACCTGATCAAAAAGTGGGAATCGGAAATGAATAAACAGTTCTCGGGGAAAAAAATAAGTCTGAAGGGTGAAAAAACGTTCAACATCTGCAGCCATCAGAGAAATGCAAATTGAAACAACACGGAGGTTCCATCTAACGCCAGTAAGAATGGCTGGTATTAAGAACTCAAAGCCAACAAATGCTGGCGAGGCTGTGGGGCAAAAAGAACCCTTCTCCATTGCTGGTGAGGCTGTAAACTGGTACAACCACTGTGGAAAGCAGTACGGAGAGTCCTCAGAAACTGAAAATCAGTGTTCCACTTGACCCAGCTGTACTCTTCTGGGGATCTTCCCAAAAGAGTTGAAGTCATCACACAAGAGTGACACACACAGCCATGCTTATAGCAGCACAGTTTGTAATAGCCAGATCTTGGCAGAGCCAGTGTGTCTAAATACTGTTGACTGGATTAAGATACAATACATATGTATAGTGGAGTCTATTCTGCCATTAAGAAGACAACTTTAAGTCATTTGTGGGAAAATGGATGCACCTGGAGACGATTATGCTCAGCAAAATGAACCAGACCCAGAAAGTCACAAAGCCTGTGATTTCTCCACCACGAGAAAACCAAGCCTTGAAAACGAAAGAGATACGGAAGAAAGAAGACGGCCTCTGTGGGAAAGGAGAGGGGTGCGAGGGCGGGAAGGGGAAAGGGAGGTGATATGTAAGAAAAATTTTTTTAAATAAAGTATTGCTGGCAGAAATAACACCTTTCAATTCATCAAATAAACTTTGGTTTTTCTGCACAATAAAATACCATGTAACTGTTTGAAAAGTATATATGCATATGCACATACATACATGTGTATGGAAAGTCCCCAGGTCATACTGCTAAGTTTCCAGGCCCAGCATTTGCTGGTCCTCTTGGAGTGCTGTCTGTCTTGGCTCCGCCCTGGCTGCACCCTCCACCTCCTCTGCCTGACGTAGGCCGTTCTCACTCTCCTCACTGTGGGCTGTACTCTGCTGGCCCCCAGTCTGCGGCCACAGCTTCCGGACAACCTGGTTTCTACTGGGCAGGCTGGAGGGAAAGGTGCTGTCGGGGCATGTAGCTCCAGGCACAGCGAGTAAGGTCTGGGACCTCAGGACTCAAGTGCTAGCGCTTTAAAGTGATGACTAAAGGGCCTGTCCTGGAGAACAAAGGTGATGGTCTCCAGTATGTTGGGAAATCCACAAGCGTTGGCTGGCTTGTGTGCGTAGGGCTCACTAGGAGAAACCCGAGTGGGATGTCAGATCCAGGTCAGATCCAGGTAGACAGGGCTGACTCTCCGGGAAGGAGGAGAAAGGGCTTGAGAAAACCCGGAGGTGACGTCTCAGGAAAGCCCAGCAAAAATGGCATCTAAAAGTGAGGCCCTCACCCTGGAAGTCCAGGGATCCTCAGCGTCTCAGCCGAAAAGGGACCCCAAAAGGGGCAGCATGGGAACTCAGGGCTGCCCTGACCCGGAGTTCAGGGCCTCCCTGCAAAAATAATTGAAGGAAAAAGAAGAGTGTAACTTTCTCACTGATAAAGTTGATGAAAACCGAAAAATACGGACACAGAGGAAATCGGAAGTGTCACCTGTACTACAGAGTGAGCTGCTCGGTGGGTAGGTAGGTAGGAGAGACTTAGTGACTCAGATACGCTGGGAAGGAAGACCGCAGAGCCACCCAGTAACCTCTGGGAAACGTGGCGAGACAGGAGAGCCATGAGATGAGCTGACATCACACTGGGAAGAAGTTGAAGGGGAAAGGGTCCGTTTCAGGAACGTGGACTAAGGAGAATGATACCAGAAAAGCACACGACGGGATGCGGAGGGTGAAATCGCCAAAGACAAGCAGAAATGAAGGTGGGGGAAGGATGTCGGCGTGCCTGCAGAGTCCCCAGAGACAAGCCACCGCAAGGGCTCGTGCCGCCCCAAGGCGTCCTTGACAAAACGTCTCTGAAAACATTTGGGAGCCTGGGGCAGAGAATCACGAAATTCCAATCCAGCCCGGACAACTTAATGACTTAGGAGAAAACCTGTCTCCAAATAAAAAAAGGGGCTGGACATACAGCTCACCGCGAAGGCCCTGAGTTCAACCCCAGTCACACACACAGGAGAAACCAAGCAGCGGTTAAACCTGCACACTTGCCAGTACAGAGTTCAGGACAGGAGCACCGTGAGGATTCAGAGGACAATGCAGAGAGGGACACCTTCGTCGTGCAGAGGGCTACAAGTGATATATGTAGTGGCAAATTTATAAAGTAAATACTGCTGTCACTATAAAGGGAAAGTGAGAACTTCGTTGTTAAAGATCTTCAACCCACTTCCCTTGGTCCAAGCCTGGTCAGGGCTAAACAGAAGTGAGTCGGGATGTGGAAGACGTACCAGTAGAGCGGGTTTATGAATCTGTAGGTAACACAGTGGCTCACAGCTGCAACTCCGTGGGCCCTGCGGCCGTGTCCTTTGCTCATGGAGTCCCTCCTCCTTCCCAGGGGTACAGGAAGCAGGCAGCCCTGAAACTGGGGGACTTCAGTTACCGTCTGCTGGAGCAGCAGCAGGACTTTGCTGGCCAGGCGGCGCGGTACCAGCAGGAGATGAGGCATCTCCAGCGGGCGCTGCAGGACAAGCAGGAGGTCCTGGACGAGGCGCTGCAGCAGAAGAGGTTTGTGCCTAGGGGCCCTACAGTGGGTCGGCGTGTTAACTGTTTCACAGTGTTCTCTGAAAACCCTCTGGGTGGGCTGTTGTGTTCATATGCTTAATTGTTTTTACATTTTAATTTTGTCTGATTTTTTAAAAAGATAAGTCTCACTCTCTAGTCCAGGTAGTACTAAATTCACTATATAGCCCAGGCTAGCCTCAAACACATGGCCATCCTCCTGCCTCAGCCTCCCAAGTGCTGGGATTATAGGTGTGCACCACCACACCCAGTAATTTTATTTATTTTTTTTTTTTTTGAATGAGACAGAGCCTTGTTCTGTAGTATAGGCTGGTCCTGAACTCACTGTGAAGCCCAGGCCTTGAACTCATGGCAATCCTCCTGCCTCAGCCTCCTGAGTGCTAGAATTACAGGCAGTTTATGTAGTGCTGAGGAATGAATTCAGGACCTTGTGCAGTCTAGTCAAGTGCTTTAACCACTGAATTACACTCCCAGCCCCGATAACGTAAGTTTTCAAAAGTAATTCTCAATAACCTTCTGGATTTCAATGATGTCTGTTGGAACATTCTCCCGTATTGATTTGAATCCTTTCTTTTGGTTAGTTTGGCTAAGGGTTTATCAATATTACTTATCTTTTTAAAGAACCACCTCGGGCTGGAGGAATGGCGGTGATTAAAGTGTGTGCCTTGAAAGCTCAAGACCCTGAGTTTGATTCCCCAGCACCACTTACAGCTGGATATTGTGGCGCAGGCCTGTAATCTCAGCACTCAGAAGGCTAAGGCAGAAGGATTGCCATGAGTCCAAAGCCAGCCTGGGCTACAGAGCGAGACCCTGTCTCAGAGAAACCCACAACCGTCTCTGGGGGCTGAGGAAGCAGCTCAGAGGTTCAAGCGCTTACCTCGCATGCATAAGGCCCCGGGTTTGACTCCCCAGCATCCCATAAACCAGGCATAGTGGTGCATGGCTATAACCCCAGCGCTCGAGGGCGGAGGCAGGAGGAGTGCCATGAGGTCAAGTCCAGCCTGAGCTACATTGTGAGTTCTGGACCTCTGTCTCAAACAGCAAAACAAAACTTTTCAGCCTGTGTGTTGTTCCTTTAGTCTCTGCCCCGTTAACTTCAGCTCTGATCTCTCATTTCCTTCTGTTGGATTTGGCTTGGTTTGTTCTTACCTTTCCAGAACCTTAATATGTATCATTAGCCTATTAATTAGAGATCATTCTGATTTTGTGATGCTGGCACTCAGAGCTATAAACTTCCCCCCTTTGCTTTTGGATAGGGTCTTGCTCTGTAGTCGAGGCTGCTCCTGACTACTCACTGTGTCGCCCAGGCTGGCCTCCCACTCACAGCCGTTTTCCTGATTCAGCCTCCCAATTGCACCCCGCCCAGGTAATTCTTATGTGGTCCTGGGCAATTGAACTCAAGGTCTCTGCACACAGGCCAGTGAACTCTGCCCCACCCTGGGACTACCCCTCTCAGCACCTGCGCTGCATTCCAGAGGTCTAGTGCGCTCCAGTCCCCTTTTCGCGCTATTCTAGGAATTCTAACATTTCCCTCCTGATTTCTTGAAGGTTGCAGTGTGGACAGGAGGGAGCGCAGCAGAGGCTGTTGCAGCACCCGTGCGGCGGGCCGTTGTGCTACGCCTGCGCGGCTCCGTTTTATTAGTGTACTTGCACGTGTTAATTATTTAGAGAATAGAAGGCAGGTGTCTCGGTGCCAAAGTCAAGGAGAAGGAAAATTTCAGAGGGGCGGCGGTCCCAGTGGTACAGGCTGGGACTCGTGTGGGCACAGTCAGAATCACAAGTTTGAGCCCAGTAATTTAGCAGCTTAGTGAGATTCTGTCTCAGAATATGAAATGAAAAAGGACCAGGGGGTGTGTCGCGCAGTGCGAAGGCCGCAGTACCAAAAAGAAAAGGAGAAAAATCCTTTTGCAGTCCGTACCATGTTTTGTTTTGTTTTGGGGGTGGCGGGCTGGGGGCTTCATTCAGCATTAGCGTTTGCCCTAGAGATGAAGCATAGTCGGCCCTGCTCTGTGACTTAAGTAGTCTGTGTGTCTGTCTTTTTTTGAGACAGGGTGTCACTCTGTAGCCCAAGCTAGGCTTGAACTCACAACCCTCCTGCCTCAGCCTCCCGAGTGCTGGGATTACAGGCGTGCGCCACCACACTTGGCATTATGTAGTGCGGGGGAATCGAACTTTGCAAGCGCCTTAACTACTGTGCCGCTTCTCCAGCCCTTAAGAAGTCTTTCCCCTAAGCTTTTGCTACTTAGGATTCATGAGGCCTCTACATAAACGTTTTTAAAACTGTGCTGTTTAAAGTTTTTTCTTGGTATTACTTCTCACAGAGAAATGGAAGGAGAGCTTGAGGTGGTTTGGCGGTGTACCTCCAAGGAAAACCGAAGAATCCGAGAACAACTCCAGGCTGCCCTGGAGAGATCAGGCGCGCGGGACGCCACCGGAGCCGTGGAGGAGCCCTGCCTCGGTGGTGTCCCTCAGGGAGACCCGCCAGATGGCTGCAGCTTCAGCTGCTGCGACGTGAAGCCTCCCGCCACCGTCCTCTAGAGTCTGCAGGAGCCTGTGGATTAGGCCCCAGAAGGGCCTGCGAGGGCTGGGACGGAGATCCCTCCCCATCAGGACCCACAGAGGCCAGGGAAGGACAGAAGCCCCCTCGGCTGGTACTGTGGGCCTGGAGGAAATAAACCATTGCGGGACCCAGCTGGGTCTCACGCTTTCCAGCCATTGGCTGGCTCATGTTGTGGTCCAGGGCCTTTGCGCTGAGCTACATCTCAGCCCTCCCCCCCCCAACATATATATATATATATATATATATATAGAATGTTTACAATGAACTTGAGTATTTTGTGCACATACACATGACATCAATATTACGATCCTTGCCCTCCCCATTTTTGTCCCTCGCCATCCCCCGTAACTCCCACTGTCACCGTCATTTGGTTCTACAGAATGCCTGTGTTTTGGGTTTCCCAATGTGAGAAACCATGTGATATTTAACCTGTTTAATCTTCTGCATCTGACTTATTTCACCACTCAAATCACAACTTACTAGCTCAGCTTCCCACCCCTAGAATGGGTGGCAGTGGCCAAATCTTGATGCCTCTTCTCTGGGTCCGGCAGAGCCCTTTTTTGGGATGATTTGCCAAGAGTTCTTTTTTTTTTATGTATGTTACTGTGTCTTTGTTGAGACTCTTTAATGTGGCTTCACCCACCAGTCCACAGAAGAAGAGAACTGTAACAACGAAATTCATCAGGCTAGAAAACGTGAGAGAGAAAAAGAAGTTAACTTTCAAATTCTTTAGCTGAGGACTGAAAGGTTAATGTTTATACATTCAAAGGACACTCAGGTTGTCATTGCAGGAATCAGTTTTCTTAGGATAAACTTACATCCAAGACCAAATGAGTGAATTGCAACATTGAACGAGTTTAAGTCTATATTAAGTTGCTACATTAAGTGAACTTAAATCTGTATCACATAAGTGTACTATAGAGTGGCATGCTTAGTTATTTTAGATTTTTTAAACTTTTGTAAGTTATTTGCTCACATTTCACTAATTACTAACATTTTGCCAGATTTGTTTTATTTTACCTAGCTGTCCATCCCTAACTTCATGCATACATATTTTTAAAGAATTTTTACCAATTTGCCATAATGAATATAATCATTATGTTTTATAAACTTATAATATTAAAATAATTATGGGGGAAATTGACAGATTTTATGAGATAGTTGGTACTGTTTTAGAAGGAAACAAATGATTCAAATACCTATTTTTTTTTTTGGTTACACTTTCTCTTTAGATGCTTCCTTTCTTCCATGTTCTTTGGTGCTGCTTATTCCTCCCCCAGCAGTCTCGCTCTGGAGCCCAGGCTGCCCTTGGACTTCACAGCAGTCCTCCTGCCTCAGCCTCCCAAGTGCTAGGTGGACAGGCGTGCACCACCATGCCCAGCTTTGATTTTCTTTCAAGGGAATTTATACCAACTGTCCACCCATACATAGACAGCATGACAAGCCAGGGTTGTCTTGTCTAGAGGAACTCTGTCACCTACAAAACCACTTTGGACCACCCCATCTGCTTCTGCCTTTCTGACAGGACTTTACTCAAGAAGTGAATATTCTAGATCTTTGCTCTAAGTATATCATACTTTTCAGAACACACTTTGCAAGTTTGGTGATGCTTGCACCACATCGTGACCTGGGGAGAGGTAAAGGTTGTGTGGCACCTGTCCCCGCTGGCTTCCTGTTGGGCTCTGCTGGAAGCAGGTGAGTAGGCTGGGGGTCCTGGGTGCAGAGGAGGGGGGAAGCAGGCACGCACAGACAGACGAGGTCGCTGAGTGGGGGAGAGCCTGGGAGGACCAAGAGGACAGAAATGGGGTGCTTGGAAGTGGCAGGCCCTGGCATTGCAGAAGGACAAGGTCTCAGGAGCTAGAGAAGGGTGTAAAGGACTTCTGGCAGCTGAGGTAAGGGCACAGAAGCAGCAGGCAACAGGAATTAAGGCCAGACTGGGCCCCGTTCCTCGGTGAGGGAGCAAAGTGCTGTGCACTAGCTGAGCAGGAAACCCACCAGACCGTGCTGCGCGTTCTTGGTCCTGGTGAGGGATCATAAGACCCTGTAGAGTTCCTCCTGACGAAGTTGACGGCAGCCAAAGTCAAACATGTAGTAGACATGACCAGGAACTCAAGTGAGCCCTCTACCGCCTTTGGTGTTATTTAAAAGCTGCCCTGGAGAAACATGCACTGGATGGGGAGAACAGGTGGGGTGCCCTGAGCTTGTGGGTGAGCTGTCTTGGAAGCTGGGAGGAGCTGTCCTCGGATTTCAGGTTGACCCATGCAGAGGAGCACTGGGACATGAAATGACATTGTTGCCATCATGGAAGGATCCTTCCACTGCATTCTGGTAGAAGTCACACAAACTGCAGCTGTGCTCAGGGCTGCAAGTTTTGAGCCGCGGTGGCCCTCAGTCCTCACTGTTCCAGCTCCTGGACCTAGGTGGCCAGCTGCTGCCCCCGCCAACCTCGCCAGCTGTCTGCAGAGCTCTGTGGGGCCAGCCGCCCCGAGTGTTTGTGGCTCAGCCCACTGCCCTGGATGAGATTCCCAGGCAGACTCACAAGACCAAAACAAGGCTGCGTTTGCGTGGGCCCGTCTGCAGCGCAGAACACGGGTGCGTGGGAGGTCAGCCCTCCCGGAGTTGCCCAGGAAGCGGGGGGAGGAGGGCTGCTTGGCCAGCAGCGACAGGCCTGTGATCATGGGTCCAAGTTCAGGCCTCCTGATTCGTGCTCACCGATTGGCCCAGGGACGGCTCTACTGCTTGGTTCAAACTGCAGCCCGCTGTGGCCCAGTCATTGCTTCTCAGTTTAGTGGGGACTTCCAGGATAGCCGCAGTTGTCATGGCAGCAGATGAGGACGTTGGGAAGTGGCTGCTTGGTTGACAACTGCTAGAGGTTCGTGAAACTTGCGGGACTAAAGCCCAGGAGGCCGTCTGTCTACAGGAAGAGACGTCAGCAGTGAGCCCAGATCCCTCCTGGTCTCTGCCACTCATTTCTTCAGAGGGGACAGTAGTGTCTGGAACGCGGCGGGGGCCCAGCCGTCGGCCAAGCTGTGCCTCCTGTCAGAGCAGCCTGGAGGACGGCCACAAGTGACCTTCGGGTGGCGGGCGACACTGAAGCAAGTTGTCCCAGGCCACCTTCAGGTATTGAGGGTCGGGTGGGTATGGTAAGTATTAGCCAAACCATAGCCCTTCTGGCCACCACACGAGAAAGGGGCGAGACCTGCGCTCCTCTGTCTCAACCTTTTTTTTTTTCTTCCCAGTACTGAGGATCCAACCTAAGACTCACCCTGAGCTACATTCCTAGCCTGTTTTTTCCCCCTTGTCATTTTGAGACCGGATCTCGTTAAATCAGTAAATTTGGGCTCAAATTTATAATAGTCTTGCCTCAGTCTCCCAGAGTGTTATAATTGAGTCACGCAATATTACCTAGGAGAAGTAGCACTTTTAGAGGAAAATTTAGGAGTCCTTTATTTACTGGGGACTGAGATCTGGCTCTTGCCCCAAAGCATTCTCCGAGCCAAAGCAGGGATCCGGTGGGGCTTATAAAGGGAAAAACCAGGGCTGGAGAGATGTCGATTTGAGGCAATCAGGAACGACGCCTAGGTTAGGAATTGAGAAACGGCCTGGATGTCGGAGGCCCAGCTGGAACTGGGAAAGCTCTCGCCTTCACTAATTGTCTACAGACGCCGCCGGCTACACGCCCAGATCGGCAGCACAGATTCGCTACCGCCCCGACTTGGCGCCTCCCGTCTCTGCCACTGTTCTCTCAAACGTGCCATCCTCCTGCCTCAGCCTCCGACAGCGCTGAGATCTTGTGTCATCACACACACCCAGCCTCAGATCCTAGCTCCTATAATTTAAAAATTATCCTATTGGCTAACATGACACTGAATATTCTGTAAAGTTTTGCAAACATAGACGGGCCAATGCTGGGGGCGCAGCTGTGCTGAGAAATTCTTTAGGAGCAGGCCTGCAGCTGCCTCTGGCTTCTGGACTCTGAGCAAGTAGACGCTACAGCCCAGGACTCTGGGCAGGACTCCGGGCAGGTGAAACAGGCATGGCCCTCCTACGAGGGCAGGTGACAAATTCCTAAATCTCTCTGGTTCTAGGGTAGCAAATGTCCCTATGTCTACCAGCTGGATTTAAGGACTAATCCCGAGAAACTTGCCCTTCTCCCAGGCCAGCCTGGCTCGAAGTGCTCCCAAAGTGACCCCAGACACCCAACTGTCTCCTAACCTTTGGTCCCGTTAGCATCTCACCGAAGCTATCAGAAAAACCTGGAGAGTTTGGCTGGAGATAACAACATGGATGCCTGCAGCTGTGACCCTCGCTCCTCCCTTGACCTCTGATAAAGAGCTTCCTCCCGTGGGGAGGCATGAGCTCGGTCTCTCTCCAAGCCACTTGGGTGCGAGCCTGCCTGGAAAAGGGGGGCCTGCTGAGCACAGACCACGGACCTCTGCTCTACCCCCCAAAGGGAAGCCAGCCCCACAGAAGCCAGGGCTCTGGCTGTATCCTTACGGTTCCTGCTGGGCCTCAGTTTCCCCATAAGGTGAGTAAACATGCAAAATAAATACCTTTTTCTTTCTCAGCACTGCTGGGGAGTAAACACTGAGCTACATACATCCTGGGCCTTTCTTAAATTTGGCTTTATGTATTTACCTTTTGTGGTATTGAGGATTGATCCCAGAGCCTTCCTACTGAGCTACATCCCTAGCACACTCAATTTTTGATTTTATTTTTTTCCCACTATTTTTATTAATATACAAATGTAATACATAGTATTTACAATGAATTTGGGTGTTCTGTACATCTATGTATCACATTGACTTCACAATCCCTTCCTATCTTCTACCCTCTCACCCTCTCCCTGTCCCTTCCCCCGGCTCCGGCTATCACTTCATATGGTTCCAGAGAATGTCTGTGTTCTGGGTTTTCCAAGTCCGAGAAACCAATAAGGTGTTTAACATATTAATCTTCCACGCCTAAGTCATTTCACTCAAGTCACCACTCTACCCCAGCTTCCTATTCCTCTAATGGGTTCACAGTAGTCAAATCTTGATATCTCCTCTCTGAATCCAACCAATCCCTTCATTGGGATATTCACCAAAAGTTTTTTTTTTTCCATATTTTCCTACATCTTTGTTGTTATTGTTAAACCTGGCCTTACACTCCAGTTCACACTAGAAAATAATTATAAGCATGGTAGTTCAAAAGGATAACTTGGGAAAGAAGAAAAATAATAAATAAAATTCACTTGCCTTATCTGAATACTGGAAGGTGCGTATTTGTACATTCACAAAGTTATCTTTACATCAATCAGTTTCCTCAGGATAAGCTTTCATTAGTGACTTAATAAATGAATTGCTACAACAAAACAAAGTTAAAACTATATCACATTGCTACATTAAATGTACTTAAATCTATACCACATAAATATACATAGTGACAGACATGTAGGCAAATCTAGTTATTTCTTAACTTCCTAACTTTCATACCTTATTTACTCATATTTCACTGATTACTAACCTACTTTTTCCTCAGCTCCTTCTCCTCTAGCTGTTGTCACTTTTCCTCTGGGGTCATTGGTGTCGCTGGTCTCCCTTTCACTGTCCAAGTTTCCTTTAAGTATTTTCTTCAATACTGGCTCAGTGGCTACAAATTCCTTTAAGCTGTCTCTGTCATGGAAAGTTTTAAGTTCTCCCTTTAGGTTAAAAGATAATTTTGCTGGATATAGCAGTCTTGGCTGGCATCTATGTTTTTTTAGTGTTTGGATGATATTGCTCCACAATTTCCTTGCTTTTAGAGTTTGGATTGAAAAATCTGCCGTTATCCCGATGGGTTTATCTTTGCAGGTCACCTCTTTTTCTCTTACCGCTTTTAGTATTTTCTCTTTGTGTTGGGTTTCTAGAATTTTAATTACGATGTGTCGTGATGAGGGTCTGATCAAAGTTGTTTGGTGTTCTATATGCCTGCAAAAGTTTCATGTTCATTTCTCTTCTTAGATTTGGGAAATTTTCTTCCATAATTTCATTAAACATGTCCTTTAAGCCTTTTGTTTTGTCCTCAGTCTTCTCCTGGACTCCCATAATTATGAGGTGGTTTCTCTTCGAATCATCAATGACTCGCTTTCTTTATTTACTTTGTGTTCTTCATGGCCTGTATGTTGCAGCTCAGTCACTTTATTTTCTAGGTCTGACTTGTGTTCTTATTTCTTCTTTTGTCTTCATTATCTTCTGGTGTATTTCTTCTCTGGTCTCCTCTAGTTGCTTTTCAAGGCTTGCTTTTTGCTTATCTATGTATTGGTGTAGCATTTCTGCTGTCTGTTTAATTTCCTGCTTTAATTCCCGTTTTAATTCACTGAATTTCTGGGCCCAGAAGTTGCCATCATTTTTGCCATTTTCATCTTTATTTACCCTGACTTCATCTCCTGGGGTTTCAGGTCTTTTTGTAGGAGATGTGTGCCTGCGCTTCCCCAATTCTTCTTTGGTCTCCTCTAATTCCTTTTCAAGGCTTGCTTTATGCTTAGCTAAGTGTTCTTGTAGTTCTCGCGCTGTCTGATTTATTTCCTTCTTTGCTTCCTGGTTTAACTCCTCCTTTAATTCCTGCTTTAATTCACTGACTATCTGGGCCCAGAGGTTACCATCATTTTTGTCCTT
>PVKB01000426.1:0-26667 GCA_004027205.1 Ctenodactylus gundi
GCAAATTTCAAACGGAAAGAAAAGCAAAATGTAGATAGATAATATTTTAGAAGAGTTAATCTCAAATCGTGAACTGTGTTTGAATGAATGGATATATCCGAGATTTGCTACAATATAATTGAATTGAGGTAAAATGGCAAGTTATAGGTGAAACAAGAATTAGTTGATTATTGCAGTTTAAGGATAAAATCACGAGGAGTTACTGGCCTCACTCCTTCCATATATATTTGAAATCATCAATATTAAATTGTTGAAATAGAGAGATAACACCAGTAAAACGCTCCTTCTTGTGCTGCCAGATCAATTGAAACAGGTGATTAAAGTTAAGGGTTTCAGCAGACAGCAAGGTGACAAGTTGGCCTTAAACTGACAATGACTCATGCACTCCAGAACAGTGAGATAATCACTTGCTGGTGGAACTCCAAATGGTGCAAGAAGATCTCAAGTGCATGCGCAGGCCAGGCAACTTACCAAGTTATCAAAAAAAGTGATAAGGGTTATTTACTCAGGGAAATAAATGACGGTAGAGCTGATAGCTAATTGTTAATTCAGAGAAGCAGCATGGTGGTGTGGCTAGGGGCAAAGACTTTAAAGTGAGTCAGACTATTCACAATTCATCACTCACTTATAGCTGCTTACCAGGCAGGTGAATTCACTAACAGTTTTGTCATCCACAAATTAAAACTAACAATGCTTATTTGATAAGGTAGTTATGACAAGTGACTACACAGTGCCTGGTACATGTGACGTTAATCACTGTAATGCAGTGATTATCTTTGCCGTTATTATTTCGTGATGCTTATCGTCTGACAAGCTGGAGTAGAATCTCACGCTCAGAAGGAAGCAAAAAAAAAAAAAAAATCTAAAAATTCCCCGTGGAAGACATACAGCTTTGGGATCATTCATAACAAATGTCATGTTGTATTTTTGTTTCTTTGTTTGTTGCTTGGGTTTTGCCATGCTGGAGAAACTCCAAATGTCTTCTCTTGAATGCAGTTCATACTTTCAAGTTAGGGCACTGTGGAACCCAATGGCTGTTTGCAAAAAAAACTTAATTCTGATGCGAACAGACAGCTTCCCATGTAGTGGGTCTCAAACACTGGCCAAGAAAGATTGTCCTATTGCCAAACCTCTGTGATTAAAAATGCTACTGGCAGGAAATTCTGACATCCTTACATTGTGTCACTTCACTTGTCTTATAGATGAAAGCAGAGAGACATATAAGTACAACAAGATGGCGTATAGAGAGAGGAATGGAAGATATAACAGTGTCAGAATGGTCAGGAGGCATTTCTCAAAGGAGGTGACACCTGAACCTGGGTCTAGAGGAAGGGAGGAGAGGACGCTGGCAGGGAGACAATGTGGACAGAGCTCCAGGCCGAAGCAACAGAGCAAGGAGGTCTGGAGACGAGAGCTTCTGAGCATCTCTATTGGTTTATGCATGTGCAATGGTCCAGGATGATGCAGCCAGGATGATGGAGCCAGGATGATGGAGCCAGGTGACTAATCATAGTCCTCACGGGATTTTATTCTTTAGGCAACATTGGATGTATTTTTAAAGTGAAGATTACTCACGGTATAGTAATGATTCTGAGAGGTACCATGTGAATTTTTTCCTCCCAGAACCGAGAGGAAATTGAATTGAACTTACGACCTCCACAATCTCCCTTCTTTCTTTCTTTCTTTCTTTTTTCAGTTTTGAAACAAAGTCTTGCTAAGTTGCTCAGTAGTCTAGACTGGCCTCGAACTTGTGATCCTCTTGCCTCAGGCTCCCAGAATGCCCAGTAGATGTTTGAGGTGAGAGATAAACAGAAATTCTCAAAAACAAAGCCAGAGAGGCAAATTTGAAGTTTGAAAATATTTTAAAGAAGAGATTCTGTATGCATCTGTGGAGTGAACAGAAGCTATGCAGAGGTGGTAAATAATTCCAATCAAGAGATTTTTGGAATAGAAAATGAATAGAATTTAGGCACCATTCACAAAGGAGGAAAAACTTCTAATTTGGACAAATGAGTGAAAAATCATTCTATTTATTATAAGAGAGAAGGATTGGATAAACAAATCCTTCCATAGTGGGGATGTGAGTTTGAGTTACACATACTTTTGTTGCCTAGAGCCATGACCTCACTTCCTGGTAAATTGGATGCTGAAAAGTGTGGCAGGAAGACTAGGTTGAAGAATTTTCTGCCATTTTCAAATGGTTGAGGGAAAAATCGGGGAAGTGATAGAAAGATGGTATTGAAAAAGACGAGTCTGATTCTATGGATCATATGTTGACATAGTAAGTGTTCTGGGAAAAGTATATTCTCTATTGCTAGGTACAATTTGAATTCATAGAGAGAATATAAATGAAGAAACTTAAGAAAATCTCAGAGAAAAAGTAAAGAAAACCAAGGTCACACTGGAGAGAAGGAAGCCGTATGTGTAAGGACGCTGACATTTCTACTAGTAACCTGTAGGGATGCAGATAGATCAAGGGACTGAAAGGTGGCTCAGGGTGTCCCCTGGTCTCACCAGGAGGGAGTCAGGTAAGGCCGCTGCAGAGTGTTCTCACCAATTCCCACAGCTTGCTGTACTCACGGGGTATGAGACACAGGCACTGGTTACTCTCCATCCTTGCTGGCTAGTATAACTGAGCCACGAATATAACCTGGCAATTTCAGTTTCCACTATTTTTTATTTTATTATTGTTATTTTCAGGGAATAAGAAATCCCGTGGGTGAGAATTGATTACAGGAGATATTGAAGCCACAGCCTGAAAAGTGAGGTGGATTTTAGGTCCTGTAGGATCTTCAATACTAGGTTCAAGGGTAATGATGATGCAACTGTTAGTGTATCCTGGTGAAGGATTGATTATGGTTTGTGCTTGGTATTTCTTAGAGCACTTGTTTAGAATATTATTGATTGTTGAAGAAATATGAGATTGCCTACAGGCTGAACAGAAACTCTACAAAGAAGTATCTGAAGCAATGCATCATGCCCATAGACTGTTAAGAGATCTATGCAGCTATAAATAAAACTGGCAACAAAAGATCTGAATAAAGCTATCTGTGGACCCAGAGGCAATGTTGCAGTCAATGACAAACTCTGGGGGCAGAGGCCAAGGAAGAGAAATTCTAGTGGCTGTAGACCAATAATCTCAACTCATTGAAAATCATTTCTTGGAGCTTCTGATTGAGACATGTACCCCAGCATATACCAAGATCATCCATTTGTGAAACTATCTTATAAAAAGATTTTTAAAAGATATTTAATCACATAATCCTTATAGAACTGGTTGAAGATTTCAGGACTTTTTTTCAATATGCAGAGAGATCTTGTTAATGGAACATGCACTACTTAATCTCCTTAACTTCCAGAGAAAAAAGCAAAGATGTAAACCATCCTTAGACCTTGTTTCCCGTCTATATCTTCAGCACTTTAAAACTCTACTAGACCATTAGAACTCAGGTACAAAATACAATTATTGTGGCTACATTCCCTTGAATACTAGTAATCAGAGAAATGGAACAGGAAGGAGTTACCAAAGAAATCAAGCTCAGATTCAAGGGCCTAGCCAACCCAAGCAACCCGCAGGTGGTACTATACAGGCAACCATGGAAGATGTTACTTAGGTCTGTAGTTCGTTACCATCACTTCATTCACTCATCTACAGACTTGGCATCTATTTCCAAAATAACCAAATTTAATCGTAAAAGCAAGGCTGTAAGTTACAAGGTGATTGTAGAAATTCTTAGGCTGGAGGTTAGAAATACCTGTTTAACATGGATTTCCAAGCCTCTACCTAAAATTTTTAAGTTATTGAAAGTACACTTATGATCTAATGATGATAATTTGTAATAGGGAAGAAGAGGAGAACATACTGTATGAAATCACGGTAGCAGAGATGCCAGGTAGCAACATACACATGCAGCAAATGTTGAAAAAGAAAGTGATCATCAGGTATATGTGGTTGTAAAAATTAGAGAGCAATTGTTCATGAAGGAAGAACTTTATGCAGTCTATAAATAATTAAAATTATGCTTCCTTTATGCTTTCACTGACCTTTTCAGTCAGGAAAATGAAAATTATTTAATTAAGCTTATGATCTTCATCTATTTGTTTAATTTTTTTAAAAAAGAATTTATTGGGAGTAATGTGTCTAGAACTCTCAGCGTCATTGGTGTGGTATCTGCCAGTTTCAGAACAGGAAAAAAAATCGAACTGTAATTAGAGATAACCTTCATTATTGGAAATTATTCCAAAGAGTACAATTACCTCCTTAAGAATTTATATTCGGTGATAGGTTTCTAAAGTCAAAATGGTCTATGGACATAATACCTAGAACATGCTCATCTAAAGTCAAAATGCCCAACATCCTAATGTCTGTCATTCTTCATTCTTTTAAATAAGGCAGAGTATTTAATGTTTTCAATGCCTCAGCTCCTCTGTGAAGAGGGATTAATAATGGCTTCCCAGGACAGTAGTGAGAATTAAAAGAGGTTAATATGTGTTGACACTTAGAATCATACTGGGCACCTAGTAAGTCTTCAGTCAATTTTAGTTACTATTATTGCTGCATGATAAAAAATGTTAATTATAGATTTTATTGAGCATAAGTTGAAAAACAGGTGAACACAGCGTATTACAAGATGTATCTGCAACCATGTTCACCAGTGGCGGGCAAGGAGCCATTTTGCTATTGTGTATGAACAACCAAAGAGTGCTATTTGATTTCATCAGATCCATTAAGCAGAGATCTTTCAATATCATAAGCAGTGAAGATAAACCAGTATGTGAGCCTGAGAGAAATGTAAGCTAAAGGCGAGATTAATTACTAACCAGAATAGTACATTCCTTAAGAAGGTTGCTGTGGAATGAATAAAGGATTGCTTAAAAAGAGTAGGAAAAGGTGAGTATCCCCCACTAAACTGCAATCTTCTGAGAGTGGACACTGTGGCTTATTCCACGTGGAATTCTCGGGGTCTACCATAGTGACTGGTTCACAGTGGGCCCTCAGTAATGGCTGAGCAAACAAATGCAAGAGCCAGGTAGCTAATCTCATGCAATTCACAGTTTTTATGGAACTTAGTTTGAAGTTGCCTTTCTTCTTAAAATAATAGAGTTACAACTGTAATCTTTAAAGTTCTATAAGCTCTTTATATGTTAAATATCTTAATTAGATAAACAATGATTTTACTGAATCGGAATTATTACATACAGTAGTGAGCCTCAAATTTTAATTCTCATTCAAAGCACCTAACAATCTTGTTACCTGTGAATGTGGATTAAGCAGATCATGGTGGGACTTGAAATTCCAAATCTCTATAAACAGTTTTCATGGGATGCTGATACTACTGTCTCATGAAGCATACATTTTGAATGGTAAGAATTTAGAGATTCTGGTGGAAATTTTCTCCTTATGTTATAAAATTTTGGGAAGAATGTCTTAAGACAAATACAAATACATTATTACTTGAGTTCAGAGAAATGATAGAAGATTCTTGTTGTCTAAAGACTACAAAATATAAGATAAGGTGTTTAATCTTCAGATGAATTTGCAAACTTTCTCATTTCATATTCCAACCACTATTTAAAGAGATCATAAAGATTTTTTAAGACTTCAGAGGAACTCAAAAAAAAAAAAAAAAACTAGGCATGCATTTTGAACTCCATTTTGTAGGGTAGGAAAAATAATTCACATAGACTGGTAATGTTTTTTGTTACTAAGGACAGTTGTAAAGTCAGAAGACAGGTCTTCTGTCTTGTTTTCAGTATTTTGTTCAGGAATATCACATTTCCTTATGCTTCCAGTGCTATGGACTGGTTATCTGGGAAAGCTGACATGGCTTGCTAGGACCTGAGCAGTAAGGATGCCATAATGAATAGGATTGCCATATGATGTAATGGAGACCTTGTAGAGACTAAAGGTAATTGTCTCGTTACCAGCAGTTTTCAAGATGCAAAGCCTTAACTTCAAGATTTTCAAGTTAGGTTCAAAAGGAACAGAATCAACAGGCATGGCTACATCAGCTTCTCATGGAGAAAGATAACCACAAAAATATCATCTGGTCCCAGACCTACACAATCAAATTTTTGGCAACTATTGTGTTCTCCAGTCTTTCCTCTACTAGGTCATGCTGGAGTCCAGGTACCTATTCCAAAAATTTGAAGACATTTTGCATGCCACTGTAAGCAATTTTTCCTTCTTAACATTCATCAAGGTCAAAGGTACAGCAATGAATATTATCTGACAAAACACCAAACATTAACAATATATTAGTAAGCCATCCAAGCTCAAGTATTTAGGCATTACTTAAATTTTAATAAATGTTTTCCTCAAAACCTTTTGTTTAGATAAGTGATCTTAAACAGCGTTAGCTCCCTTGAGACTTATCAGTAGAGTGAATAAAATATAAATTTATATTTTAAATTTTCCTTGTGGCTCCAGGTAACTTTTTCTAAGAAAACAAGAAAGAGTGCATTAATTCTCCAAGATGCAAAACAATTCAAAAGTCCTCTAATTAAATTTAATTTTGGCTAACTGAGTTGCCTGTAGAAAGCATCTCTGAAAAATAACATAGTTAATAAGACCTAGATATCAGCAATAGACAACATTGAAGGTCTAGGACTCTGTGTTCTTGGTTTCATGGCCTATGATACTCAGAAATGCATATTCAATGCTTACTTCTAATTGCCTGATTTTTTCATTTGTACCAATTCCACATTTGTGAGCTTGCATGTAAAAAAAAAAATAATAATCTGAGCAGCTTCTTCAGAAGTTGAGAAAAAATCTTGCATCCTTACAAATGCTCTCTCAAGCAACAGGGATGGTACCACAGGCTTTGAGACAGATGGTAGCCAATCCAAATTCAGTATGGTAAGCAGGCACCACTCAATAAAACTTTAATTGCTGCATATGGTATCTGCTAACTTGTTTAGAAAATGGATATGCAGCATTAGCTCAAAGCATTTAAATGGCCTGATCGCACCGGACAGCATGTTGGGCTGCCACCTGGAAGACCCAAATTTCATAGCAGATGTAACACTAGAAGAATAAAGCTGGTGCTTGATCGTTCTGGAATGGAGATGACACAGTCAGCACCCAGCTGTTCCCCCGCCCGCGCTGACTCCTATTGCTTCGGTGTCACTTCCACCAAGTCCTGAAATCACTCATGCATCGTGTTCTCCTCTCAGGGAGAAAAAGAAATACTGCAACTATACCATCAGGCTGCAGTGGAAAGAGGTCAACCGAATGTCCCTACTCTAAATGTCCCTATGGTAGCCTGGGAAATGTGGAGGATGCTTTGAATGCAGTTTTTTTTTTTTTTGGGGGGGGGGGGGGGGTGGGGAGGATAAAGATCTGGATAGAGAATGCCTGACATATGTGCAGATTTGCGCCAGAAGACGGGAGCCAAGACAGAAGAGAAGTTTTCCTTTTGAGCGCGGGGAAGAGATTCTTGCAATTTATCACGTGCTTTGTCTTGCCCTGGCGAACAGCAACAACGCTCTAGGCTAGGCTTACGGGGTGGTCAGCCTACCAGATCTCTGTCTTGAGACTCTCCCGAAGGGGGAAACTTACTGTTTCTTAAAACAGAGACTCTTTAACCCCCTCCTGTCAAGTTAGGTGGCAGCATAAGGAGTGAAAAGAAAAGGAAATCTCAAGATTTCAGTCTATTTAAAGGCAGAGGATATTAAAGGAAAGAACAAAACTAATTGTTTTTCAGGAAGATTGTAGAGGCATATTCACTTCTGAACGTTAGTGCTCTAATCTACCTCATCCCACTCTAAATTAGGAAAACCCACAAATGCACTTCTCAGACACACTATTGATTTCTGACCTGTAAATTACTCTCCATCAAAAAGGTTTTGGTGCAGACTAGGGGTTTGGAGTAGCCTGGGTACTTCTGAGCTGCAATCTGCATAATGTTTAGTATTCAGTGAGTTAAAGCAGGCAATGAAAGGGAACTGTCAACGCAATCTAGAAGTTATAAAGAAATGAAGGTGGGGGGAGCTGTATGCTAATAATCCACTCAGTAATTAAGTGAAGATCGCTGCCAAGCGCCACTGCCACTTTCAAAGGGTAATTTGTACAGGAAATCATAGAGTCATTGTCAAATCATTTCAGGATAAAAGGAAAGTCATCAACTGAGATAAGATAAATGCTGGGTGTCTGGCAGTATGTGCCCTAGGAAATGCCTTTGCTTTTTAATTTATTTTTTTTCTTGCCTTAAAAAAAAAAAACCTTGCAAAAGTAGGACTAGGAAAACTTGACAGGTTGAAATGTACATTTACTATTAATAATAGGGGCACTCTATGCATGGATGCGTTTTTAAATAGGTTACTTGAACAAAAAATGGTAAAATAAATCAATTAAGAGGACTTAACTTGAAACTAGATTTTTCTGTTCCTCTATTCTCTATTTTAGCGGAATTATAGTATTTTCTTTTAGAAAGACAAGCTCCCATCTCAAGAAAATTAATTTTAAACAAATCAAGAGAGAAGAAAATTATCTTTTTTTATTATTCACCCCCATTATTCTCTTAAGCTCAGTATGTTAATGTTGATTTTGCTTTATCCCAGTGAAAATTAATGAAGTTTGTGAAGACTGTATTTTATTTCTGTAAAAGTGGCATGTATATTGGCTTAGAAAATAACATGCTTATGGGGAAAACTCCCCAAAATGGGATGTGCAGTCTATATTTGTCATTCAAATTTACGTGTTCCCTCCTTGACGTATTCTGGCTTAACCTGTGTTAGACAAATGTCTCCCAAAAGCATAAACTGATGCATGCATTTGTGGGTAGCTATTTTTGTACAGCTAAGTTGATTCTTTGGATGAAATGTTTCACCCAAATATTTCCTTAAAACTGATGTCTTCTGTCATGCTGAAAGAAAAATTTGTTTGCTCTTGGGAGCAAAATGTCAGTTTTCAAGAGTCACTATTAAAGGACTCCCCTGTATTGGCATTGCTCCATCAAAAAAACGTGGACAAAGATGGAATCAGGGTAACGGATCTTCATGGCATTACTAAGTAAAGGAAATACATAATGTCTGCCCACTCTAAAATACTTTCTTTTTGATAGCTTGGCAAAATCTCTTAGGGATAAAACCATATGTTTTATATTACATAGATAATGAAATTTTATATTTCAGATGACACAAGAATAATGACTGTCTTTTTGCAGCCTCGTGTTAATATAGTGATATTCTTAACAGCGAATTTATTTAAACTGAGGGACACAGGTAAATAAGTAAGTAATCAATTTTCTTGAATATTTTTTATTGGTCAGACATTGTCTTTGTTCATATCAGTTTGTATCCCAGAATTTCTTGTATGACTCTTGACTTAAAAGGACACTTGACTAACTTCGTGTTGAGTTCTATCATTTGCTAAGAAAAATTATGTATCTGTAAGGATGTTCTGTTTGCCTTCTTCCACTCGTTCTTTCAATCTTCCTCTCTATGTCCATTTATCATTTCATCTCGCTATCACCCAGTCAGCAAATAACCTACCTATTCATTCACTTCTACAGAATAATTGCAATGCAGTAGATAAAGTGGTGTCCGAACAACAAACATCTGTGCTTTTCAAGTTGCAGATCAGTGAATGAGTCGTGGGAAAGAGACTATGAAAGTAAGAAAGTGACCATCATAAAGCAACCTTTTACTCTAAAGAGTCAGGAAACTACCTTTTGGGCAAAGTTTGTAGAGCTCATTTAAGTATATAGGTAATCCTATCGATAAAACAAAATTAACTATTCTTCTGGAAGTCTTGTCTCTTTTGACAAATTTCAATAACGTTAGGAAACAGAAGACTGAGCTGACCGTATGATTTTTAAAAACCATCTATTTAAGCATAGTAGTCTGAAGTCTTTTAGCATAAGAGAAGTAATTTTACCCATTGTATCTCAATACAAAAACTAATGAACCTGAAACATAAGGAATCCTTAAAAATACAGAATTTCAATTTGGTAAGATTAAGCGTTTTTTTTTTTTTTTCTTTTTTGGTAATCCTCATGTTTAAATATTACTACCTCTTTCATGAAATTGAAAAATAACAACAAAGGTTCTCTCTGTGTAAATTAAATAGTGATTTGATTATTTTTGGTCTTATGTATCAATTGAACTGTTATAGACTTAGATTTTATTAAGAATATTGCTTAATTTTATCCATAATGTCGGAACTTTTAACATATATTATGGCTTTCTGTAAGGGATTTTTAGGATTTTCTAAGTACTGCTGGCCATAATATTTCCTTTTTAAGGAACATTTTTGGAAAACTAATGATCCATGAACGTATCACTTCCAATGAAAATTAAAATTAATCAAACTTCCTATCATATTGGGACTTATGAGTGCTGAGACGATTGTCATTTTATTTCTACATATTTGGCAAGCAAACCAAATAAAAATAGGCAATTTATTTAAAATTCTTTACTAGAAAATTCAGTATTATAAGTTGCTTATCACTGAGAGCTATATATTAAGATTAAACTGAGAAATTCATACACATCAAAATCTTCATCCTTCTAAGAACTCTATAGAGCAGAAAGCTTAATTCACACTTGAGAAATGAGTGTCCCATGATTATACCGCAGGCCATCTACCTTACAACTGGCAGATGCAGGGTTTTAAAGCAAGGCACTCTGGTGTCATCAACCTATGCAATGAAGAATAGTCTTCACAGAATAACAGGTTTCACAGCATGGCAAGGACTTTTTGGATGCTGATCTTGAAGAAGGTCAAAGGAAATGATTGCCAGTGTTAGGTCTTCACCTGCTTCATAATATAGACGCATCTTTCCAAAGAACAAAGTGGAACTAGTTTTTCAGAACATTAAAGTTGATGTTCTTAATCCCAGTTAGTCCTCTGGGAAACATTTGCTAGAAATTGTTCTTTGGCAATAAATTTTATTGCAGCTTTTTAAAAAATATAGGTATTTTGCAAAGTTGTGAATTAAAAAGTTTTTGTCAAGAAATGTAAGAAGGTATGTTTCATGACTAGCTTGGATAGACCAACAGTTTTCTACATTAAGCAGGTGTTTTTGTAGTTCACCGATGTCCATGATGTTAACTAATGAGACCACAGAAGTCAATGACTTTTGTCTGGCTGGAATATTTTTGCATCTCTGGCAAGTAGATAAATGGTTTCTCAGAGAATGTGGAGATTTTTCTAAAGATGGCTGCCATCAG
Source organism: Ctenodactylus gundi (assembly GCA_004027205.1). Lineage (NCBI taxonomy): Eukaryota > Metazoa > Chordata > Mammalia > Rodentia > Ctenodactylidae > Ctenodactylus > Ctenodactylus gundi. The sequence goes on from PVKB01000426.1 coordinate 11,176, forward strand.
TTTGTCCTATCTCCACACATACAAGCCCTCTCTCCCTCACTAAGGGTAGATTCTGTTTCCTCTCCTATTTAGGTAGGATGGTTATGAAGTTTGCATTGATCAAGAGAAAGCAGAGAATTGGCACTTGCTAAGTTTGGGTACAATATTTAAAAGAAGAGATTAGAAGCTGGTTCTTCTTGGTGACATCAGCCACAATGCTACAAAGAAAATTTCAGCAGAGCACTGACTAAGGAAATAGAGAAAGAGAGAAAGAAGGAGGAAGAGAAAGGCGAGCACAGGAGAGGTACTATGTGAAATCCCATCGGAATGCGGGTGACAAGGTGAAGCTTTCCGGACTCTTTCAGTTTGGTCCAGCGGGGCCCAAAGCCAGCTGACTGAGTGGCTGTGATCCACGCAACAGAGGCGGAAGAATCATCCTACGGAGTTCTGCATAAGCTCTGGACCCACAGAGCCATAAGCAATAATATGACATCATTGTGTAGAGCCACCAAATTTTGGTATAGATTATAATAGATGGCAAAGACAGAGTTAAAGGAATTATAGACTACAGCATGATTTTAAAATCTTAACTGTATTCTATAAATGTGTGTGTCCAAGATTCTCAAATAAAATTAAAATATAATTAACCAAGTTCAGAAGATTACCAAAGACACTGAATGTCTCCCCACATTAGTCTTCTTTTCTGCCCTAATCCTACTAACATGGGAGGCTTTAAATGAAAGAAATTCGTAGGACAAGGACTTGGACACTAGTGATCCAGATATTGATCAGATGTTCTGAATCCCAGTGCCTACAGAAACCAGACAACACAGTTTCGAATTTGTCTAGGTATAGGGAAGTGGGGAGTAAGAAATAAAAATTGTGATAAAATATTAAATACACATTTTCAGATGTTAACACATTTTGCACCTTTAACCAATGAGCTGTGAACGTGGGCTATCCTAACTGGTTTTACTATTCAGAATAAAACACCAAGCTTCAGATTCTGGAACTTCTTCAAATAATTCACAATTTAAGTGAGTTTCTATTAGATTTTAAAAAAAATCTCATTATTGTAGCAGCAAATTTTTTTCCCAAAGGATAATGGCTAGACAATTGATATAAGGATATTTAGGTTTTTTAAAATTAATTATGGCAGATTTCTTATTGAAGGAAATGTTTAAGCAGTCAGTTCTCTGAAGCACAGATGACAAGCATTTTTGAGAGCAGTGATTTTTAGAAACTAAAAATCCTAAGTCACTTGCTATTTAAGACCATTTGCAACAGTGTTCCTGAATACTTGCCAGTTTCGCTTGCAGAGAGTTTTATGTGGTGTACTTGATTCACCATCCCTGAGAGGTCAACGGCGCTGTGACTTGCATTTCTCCATCGGCAGGTCATGCCCCGAATCACTGAAGAAAAAGGCTCTCCACTTTTTTTCTAGACTTCCCCAGACTTACAGACTTCTTAGACCATGGAAATAACTTCCGAAGTCTGATGGTACAAATGGCTCAGCCCCAGGCTGTACTCCCTTACGCACTTGGAAAGTAACGTGATAATCCTTAACCCCCTCGGAAATCCAAGGACTGCCCCTCGTGCCAAACTTATTAGAAAATATCATTCAGCCCAGCACTTTTCTTTGTTTAAGTTGAAATTGGTGAAAATTGTTTTGCTTAACACCAACTAATATTAAAAAGGAGGAAATTTAAAATAGCACCTTTTCTTCTCAAGGTAGCGAAGAGGTTTACAAAGTAATGAGTTACAACAGTGGGAGCAGCACGACGACGCTGGCAAATGGATCAGCCATTATGTGCCCAACAATGGCTCACGCACGTATAAGTAATTCATGTCCTTCAGATGTACTTTATCATACTTACTTTTCACAGTGTTAAATTATTACCCTAATTTTTATTCCTAAGACTTTCCTATTTATCTGCTATTGAATTATTTTATTGAGCATATTACCATTTATTTTTAAAATCACTATCATTTCAATTATTCTTGAAGGAGCGTTCCAGTTCATTGCCCTGCTTATAATCTCACGGGCCATGTCTCGGGTATTATAAAAAAATTAAAAATAAGAATCGTGTAAAAATTAAAAACCCGACTAGGACAAAAGCTGTTAGTTACTTTTTGTCTCTATGTGTTGCAACAAAGCAAGACAGGTTTTTCTGTTTAAACTGAAGGCAATTTTTGTATGTGTGTGTGTGCATGTGAGATGTTTGTGATTATTTGATTGTTTCTTATTAAACTAAAAAAGCTTCTCTTTCATTATGTTGGGTATTAGACACTGGTATTTTGTAAAAAATACAGAAATTGAATCATTTATGAAATTATTTTTAATGAATGAAATATCAGACTAGTTAAAAGGTAAGCCACCAAATGTTAATGATCCATCTTTCAAAATGGATGCAATAGATTTAGGCAATTGGTGAACAGCCAGTGTTTCATAAAGACGATCGGATGCACAAAGTTGAAAACAAACCCCAATACACACAACAATAAATGCTGTGGCAATGAATAATTATTGGTCTCACAATCCTAATCGTTTCATGGCTTATCTTAATAACAGTGAAATATGTTCTTTGAATTCCTTTATCTGTAACAATATTTAGATTCTTTTTTTCAGGCTTCTGGTGGTGATATTTTCCAAATGTAGTGAAGAACAAGAAAACTCAGTCATTAGAAAACATAAAGCAATCTGTAAAATTATAAAGCTTTCCCTCCCCCCTCCCCACTCTCCTCTCCACATCAAATGCAGACCATATGCCAAGGCTACTCCTTAACTATAACTGACTGTTGTTACTGTCGTAATCAGTCTCTGTCAGAGCAATTACTTAAAATCATCCTTCCTGGTTGTTTTTCACAATCCATAGCACACTGAGCAGAACAATGCCGCTGACAATCTGAATCGTGCAGATGGAATTATCATACCTCACACCCCGCCTGACTGACAGTTACCTGCAGGAAGAGGGGAGGACCCTATCATCTGGAGGGGCTGCTTTCTCATTGCCAAAGAGGGGAGGAGGGAGCCCTTGCTGCCCCTTTGTCATCTAGGGAATCAGCGACACTTCCTCCTGGCATGTGCAAAACAAACAATGCCATTATTCTCCCGGATAGCAGTGGGGCGGGATTATCCACATGGAGGCACAGGTTTTATGGTATTAAACAGGTTAATCGATAGGTGTTTCAGCCCCACAATACCCTCATTAACAGGCCACGGGGACTGAAATTCATTAGCGTCCCTTGCCTTAACAAGATCAATATGTCCAGAAACTGTCCCAAAGTACATTGTTTAGAGAAAAAATGCTTATTTCTTACATTTTCTAACCACGAGTCATTGGATATGTGTGATGTGAGGGTGACGTGTGTGTAAAGGTGTGTTTGTGTGTGTGTTTCTGTATGACAGAGATATTTGTGGGGTGAGGGCTTAGGAAATTGGTAGAATCTCACCCCATTGTGTCAACTGGTAGAACCATGAGTATGTATAGAGATTCACGAGTTTACCCAGATTCCTTTTAATTAAGCCAATACCGACTTTACTCAGTCTACCTATCAACCAACCCACCAACCAAACAAAAACGATAAGAAAAATCTTTAGCGGAGGCAGGATTTTAGTAGAATACAGTACTGAATGAAAGAAGGCAGTATTTTTCTCAACTCCTGACCTTCCCCCAAAGGCCTGCCTCTCTCCCTGAGTGGTGCGGGCTTCAATCAGCCTGCTTGGAACCTGCCGAGTCAAGCAGCTTGGGCAGGAAAGTCTGCTTATAATGAAAGTCCCGGCAGGCTTTAGGCTCCTCCATAATCCTAAAAGCTAGAAATGTATTCATATTCATTCTCAGTGAATTCAGCTCAGAATAACTAGAGAAACGAAAGGGAACAACTTCTGCACTTCCGTCTTTTCCTGTTGAATTATCTATACCAAACGAAGCGCAGGGGCACAAAACCTTAATGAGGACAACTTTATAACAGAGTCATTGAGATACATAACACTTCCAAGCACACAGATAGTTAGTAAATTTCTTTGCTGACGAGATTCAGAATACTAACAGAGAAGGGATTCACTTGTTTCAGTAGAGGAAAAAGCAAACAAGAAGAACTGAATTCTTGTGACACGCTGACAATTAAACATAGCTCATCATAAACATTAATAGGCCACCCATATGGGTCGTTCAGTCATCTTCAACCGGTTGTGCCACTGTGAGGTACCCTTCTGCTGGGCTTCTTAAAAATTTCCTTATTTGAAGTAGGAATATTAAAGTCACGGGATATTTCTAGGTAATCCAAATGTATTGCACTACTATTCTGAAAAATGGTTCAAGACTAGTTACTAAAGATGTTCCCCTCAAGATAGGCCTTCTGGCTGTTTGTGTTCGTTGGACACAACGGATTTTAATGTGAAGAAAGTACAGCTGTTTTACTTTTGTGTTCAGTTAAATTTGGGCAGCAGAGTCTGGGAATAGCTTTATCACTTGACCCTGGGCTGCATGGCCAACCCTATTCTGCCTGGGTAGCTGTATACATGGCAGAAGGTAGGAGTCAGGAAGGACTCTGTATATATTATTTAAACCTTCATAGCAACTTTATGAGAGACTTATAACTATTCTTGAATTGCTGACAAAAGCCAAGGTTCTTGAAACACTCAGCTAATAGGCAGAAAACTTATTTTCAGAGTAGATTGGTCTTATTTCAAAGGTTTTTATGTTTCCACGAAGTTTTGCTTCTTTTGATATACTACTGCTGATCCCAGTGAGTGGGAGTGAGAATAAAAGTTTTGGGTTTTAATGCATATATTTTTCATCTTTCTCTAATCTAGTCCTTCTCAATGGAGAAACAATTGTCACATGGAGTGAGAAATTCTAGCTTAACTGAGTCAGCCCTGGGACGTTTGCAGGATTCTTACCATCTGTTGATTATATATGGAACGTACTAATTGTTCTACCTATGACTATGATAATTTGAGAAACCGCTTTATTTCATGCTACCTCTAGGATATAAGGACAACACTGACAAAGACCCAGAGGTCATCAAATTACGAGGCGAGGCGCATCTTGTTTCTGTAAATAGAGTTTTCTTAGAACATGGCTATGCCCATTTATTTCCATTTGTTCTTGCTTCTGAACTAAGTTAAGGGCAAAGTTGAGTAGTAAATACTGTATGGACTGTGAAGCTGAAAAGATTTACTATCTGGCTCTCTAAGGAGAGAAGTTCCATCAAGATCTCTTCCCATATACTCTTCTGTCTGTCAATAAATATCTTTGCTTTAGAACTTGCTTGTTTTCCTTGGTTTTGATTCTTTGCACTTTATATCTGAGTGCACTATTCTCACTCCTTCAGATGTAGGAATTTCTGAATTTTCCTTTGCTCTTGTTCACTGCTTCTGCACTCATGTGGTCATAAAACCTCAATTCCGGTCTAGGCATTGCTCCTTGCTACTGTGTGTCCCTGAGAAAGTTCTCATCTCCCATCTCTGAGGCTGCCTCTGCCTGCCTATTGTGGCTAGCTAACTAAGGGTTCTCACCTCCATATCTGTCCTGAAGATCAAAGGGCTTCAGTCATTAGAGCACCTGAGTAGTACCCGGGCCATACACAGACTTCTCCTTTTTCTCTGAGCTGGGACCAAAACCAAGGCTGTGGAATTCTCTTGTAGTATTTCTGGATGAGCAATCCCACAAAGCTGTTTCTCATCTGGCCCTTTATCAGGTTTATTTTATTCTTAGTGTTTCTTCTGTAGCTTTTAAGAATGTCAAGATAAGAGCATCTCTTTCACTGGAAGCACTTTTTTCTCCATCAGTAGGCCAATGACCACTAGTGCCAACGGTCTAATGAGAAAGGCCACTGAAATAGACCCCTGGGCAAAGAAGAGGGTACCACTGAATTTAATTTGTGGTTGACCAGATGCTTAGAAATCAAAGAGGTGCTGTGTTGTCTTATTGCTTAAAGCAAGTAAATAACCTTGCAAAAAAGTTCAGAATTAATTGGAGTTGAAATAATTATAGACGCTGATAAGCCATCCACCAGAGAAATGGAATAGTCAAGCTGTGTGGTAACAAATGCATTGATTAACATATGTCAGGACAGCGCAGAATGGAGCTGAGAAACAGAATTATGAAGGTGAAAAAATCCCCAGCTCCAATAGCAGTATTAGTTAGAGCTCCCTTCTCTCCTTCTGAGATGGGAGAAGCTACATTTTTCAATTGTTTTAGCGACTGAGTGTGGTAGGCCGGAAGGCCTTCATATTACAGGGCTAGCTGAGCCACTGATTTAGAATAAACAAGTGTTTGTGCACATCCAGAGAGATCTACTTTGATTTTGTAACCAACTAATTAGTGGGCAGTCCCCAGCTTATGCATTCGAACAGGGCTCAGAAGGGTCTCTGCAAATTCGAACTTTTTTTTCTCCTCAAAACATAAAGTGATCTTTTACAGCTGAAATGCCTTTAAGAACCTCAGGAAAACCATTTTACCTAAACTGAGCTTGGCTCACACACAAGGACTGGCATGCGGCCCACTTGTGGCCCACAGCTAAAAAGGAATCCAGGCATAATGTGTATTTACATGGCGTTGGAGTTTTCAAAGCCCTTTTCCCTGCATGAATTTGTATGTGATGGCCAGGCGGATGCATCGACTAAGAGAACGCGGTCGCCCTTTGTAGAGATAAACTTCCTCCCACCCTCTTAGGTTTTTTTTTTTTTTCACAGAATTTAGGACATGACTCAGTTTCTTAACACATTGGAGGAAAATTTCTTCAAAGAAAGGAGTGATGTGTGAAATTAAGAAACAGAAGGAGCATAAGGAAGACAATATGGTAACACACAGTTAAGTTTCCAAGACTTGAGAATATATCTCTTGCAAAATATCCCTGTATGCTAAAGTGCATTCTGTTTATTCTAGCTTAGTGGCTCAGCTGGCCATGTAATATGTTAGCAAATGGCAGACTGAAAATGTAGAGCAAGGTTAGGCTAACGGGAGTTTCATCAAGAGGAAATGCTGGGGCTTGGTGGTAGTTTCTATAGTTCAGGAGGCCTCAGGGAGTAACTAAAAATGCATTGTGGGGAGAGAGGAAAATGCAAAGCTAAGAGGACAAAATAGCTCTTTAGACTTAATCAATGATTAGATCCACAGCCCCTCACTGAATCTGCCAAATTATTAAAACACAAATAAATTGTCTGAGAATTTCAGCTTAATTGGGATTCTTATTACCATAGCCAGTGTGGTCTCACCTTCGAAGAGAAATGTCAACGTAATTGAGCACTCCTTTGGTTTCAGATTCTGCTAGAAGGAGGGATATTGTTCAGTCAGTACACAATGCATTCAGGTAAGAAAATGCCCCTTTGCCTGTGCCGTGTCTAAAGAACTGAGCAAGCTACGTAATTTTATAGCACATAAACTCTTGCTAGAGAAGTGATTATCAACAATTTATATTTTGCAAAAAAAATTTATGAGCATTTGATGAATGGGCCCTCATCACTCTCCTGCTGCTTTTCCCTTCCTTTGTAGATTAGGAAACTGAGGCTCTGAATTGGAGAGACTTTCCAGGGCCAATAGTAATTCAACAGCGAAGTTTCATAACACCACACAATCACAATAACAGAAGGATTTAAAAATAGCCATCCGATACATTTGCAGGGTGAATTATACCCACAAGGCTTCTTTTTTGGCTTGAAAAATAGATGCTTCTCTCTACCTCCTTTTTTTGCCAATCTCATCACGCTTTTAAAGTAATAGATTTTTCAGGAAAAAATATCTTACATTACTCACCAATGAGGAAATTCCATTTTAAAAGGCCTATACAAATAAGAACAGCATATTTCAGGTATTTTAATTAATCTTCTCACATCTCTATAATTTTACTAATTCAACAAAAATTAGATATACTGGCCAGTGTTTATTCTTCAGGGTTGTCTTAAAAGATCACATCTAGCTACCAAACCCTCTGTGACAGAAAAAAAGAATGGACTATTTTCTCCTCAAGATTTCTGAGGATAAATATCCTGCAGTGTCTCCTAGAAGTAGCTATGAGTTACTTGTGTTTTAATATCATAAGCCTTTTTGAAAATATCCAAGGGCATTCTAATGCTGAAGATAAAACTCTAAGATGTTAGTATTGTGGGTCATTTGCCCACTACAGTTAACTCTCTATTTAAAAAATTAAAAAAGGACTTTTACAGACTTAGTAATTATCCTAACAAGTTCTAGGCTCATTTCTTTTGTGCCAAGAGCCATTGAACTACAGATAAAGTTTTGTTAGACACCTGGATTCTCAAATTATGCAAACCAAATCTCCTCAGTTCTTGTCTCTTGGTTGAATATTATTGGTAAGAGAAGATTAGCAAACTTTGTAGCGCTCTACCCCCAACAAAGAACACAAATTCTCTAGGGTAGACAAAGTTATTTTCTAAAGTATAGTAAAGAGAAAAGAATTACCAGAGGCAGAGTATGAATAACCAAGTTCTTCAGAATGAAATATCCTAGAATTAGTATTCTGGAGTATTTTAACAGCTTCATGACTAGTTTTTGTTTTTTAATTGTCTTTTATATTGCCCAATCTGAGTTATCTTGGAAATCAGTGACATACAAATCTCCTTCCCATTTTATTCTCTTCTATTTTCCCCCCCACTTTTGGGAATATTTAGTGGTTCCCAGATACATTTAGACAGTCAAATTTTTGAGTCATTTATTACTTAAAATCCTTCAATTTCTTGTTCCATCAAATACGGACATTTTATGTGATGGCACAACTGGCCTATGCTTTGTTTTCAGAGTATTTCAACATTTCCACTATCTAAAATGATCTTCTACTTTTGCGACATCTTCTCTCTTCTTCAAAGTCCTACCTCTTCTATGACTAAGCTCCCTATAAAGCACCATCATTCAGCAAGTACTTCTTCCATAGCTCCAACATTCCCTTCGCACCTGAGATAAAGGACACTGTCTTCCCATCTGTTCAATCTTTGAACATTCAGGTTCTGTGTATATTTGAGAGGTTGTGTTTCTGGGGTCATTTAGTTGATAAGGTCTGTCGGCACTGAGGATGACTGCTACCATCCACTATGTGCCAGATAAACCAGTGATCTAAGAACCTTGAAAAAATAACCTTCCTTACATCTCACATTAGCTTGGGGCGTAGCTCAGTGCCTCACAGCGCATGAGACTCTACCACTCAGTAACTGGGTGTGATGGTTTACGCATGTGATCCCAGCACGTGGGAAGCTAAGGCCCGAGGATTGTTGTGAGTTCTAGATCATGCTCGGCTACAAAATGAATTCAGGCCTAGACTGGGCTACCGAGTGAAGACCCTGCCTCAAACACAAAAAAGCAAGCACAAACAAAACAGAAACTCACTGTAATCATAAGAAGTAGACACTGCTAATATCTGTTCTAATGTGATAAAATTGAGACACAGAACAAGTGCATGTATTTAGGTGATGATTATCAAAAGTATGGAATTTCATAATTGAGTTAAAACTTCTCACATTCTGTGAAGATGAGTAGAACTATTGAATCGAATTGATAAAGTGAATTTAGCGGCATAGTATGGTGTCAGGACTTGGATCAACGTCCACATGGTTCTGGTTACCAGGCACCACTGTTCCCATGGCTGCCCACATTCCCACAGCAGTGTTTCTTTCTTCATCCAGATCACTACTGCTTCAGCAGAATCATGGAAACTAGAAGAGACCTCGAAATGACTGGTTTAATATAAAAAATGCCTAATGAATTTTCTTCTCAAAATGTTAAGGGTGCCTTCCTAAAAGTACAGAAGTTAGAAAGTAAGAAATGAATGAAATTTTGATGTTTTTTTCTTATTTGGGGGAAATTTGTATTTTGGATACAGTGTATCAACTTGATCCAAACATAAGTATGTAAATGTATTGGTAAAATGAAAGCTGTCACTCATGAAGCATTTTATTATGATGATAGTTCAAAAAAATTTGCTCTTTCTATACATTTCTTACCATGGAATTCTCTAATGTGTGAAATAATAAATGTTACAACTATTAATGTTTAATATTTTACATTTTATTACAGATCAAATAATCAATATTTTCATTAAAATTTAATTATATAAATTGTTAGAAACCACAACTTGTTCGAGAAGCCTTAAAATAATTTTTCTTATGACCGTTAATGTCATTTATAGGAATGTATCATTAGAAAATAATTAGAAATGCAAAAGTAAAATGGAAGCATGAATGTTTACTGCAGCATTACTTATGCAGTGAAAAATAAAATCTTCTTAAATATCCTGAATTAGAGGAAGTAAATTATGGTACAGTTGCACAATAGAATATTTATGTAGTAATTAAAAATGAAGAGTGCTCTAATGACATGAAAATGCTTTTAATAATCAGTAATGTTGAGCAAAATGCAGCACACAAAATTATATATACAGTGTGATTACAAATATTAAGTGAATAGATAGGAAAGAAATCAGAAAAAGACATGCTGACATGTGAACAGCAGAAGAAGAAACTTGTAGAAAAAAGACAAGTAATTATGAAACACGGTTGATAAGGATATTTCTGCACAACATAACTATGAATAATCCATCATTTTCTTTCTTATACACTTATTATTTTACACATCTTAAATATGGGCTTCTAACTTTTATTATCTCAGAAAAATATTCGGTTAAAAATGTTACTGGTAATTTCAATATAAATGATAGGGTTCAAGAAGAAAGAAATAGCAACATATGAGTTCTGATATTTTATTTTTTGAAATGGTCACGGATAATCACAAATGCAAAGTCAAACTCTGAATCAAAGAGTAGGTTTTAGTCACTTTCTTTCTGCTAAGACAAAACACCTGACAGCCATAATTTTAGGGAGGAAAGATTTACTTAGCTTACAGTTTCAGAAGATCTCACAGGGACCATTCACCAGCAGCCAAAAAACAGTGGAAGAATACGGCAGAGGCTGGAGAGCTGCTCATGGCATTGCTGACAGAAAGCCAAGGAAAGCAGAAGCAAGCTGGTGTCTGGAGAATCACACTAGTCCAGAGCTTGCCCATGAAGAGGCTGCAACAATACTTCTTTTTCCTGTCTTTACCTAGTTCAGGCTAGTAGCTGGATGCCCCGCACCCAGGGTAGGTGACCCTCCTTCATTTCCTAGCCCGCGAGGTGATAACACAAGCCTGTGAAAGCTCTGTATGGGTGCTCCCCCCATCTCAGCAAGCAGACATAGCCCCTCCAAGCCAAGCCCCCAGCATACACCCCTGCAGCCAGGCTGTAACGTCAAACAGCACACAGTTCCACAGTTTTCTCACTACATCCAAATATGTGGGGCTTTTGGGCAACACTCCAGATCAAAAGCATAGCACACAGGAAATTTCAAATGGTTGGTGGGCAGCCCTGGATTTCCTGGATATTATGTGTACGTCATTCTTCATATAGATTTTCAGTGTATATTTATGGACAAATAGGGATTATATAACAAAAATTTCTCAGCATATGTACCTGACTTTGTCTGATGTTTAGCAATTAAATATCACTAGGTTCATTCTCAATATTAAGTATGAAGCAGGGACCTAACGTTTTTAATTATTTATCAAACAGCTACTAGTGTCCTTGTATTATATTCTTTGAGCCTTAATTTTAAAGTAACATAGTATCCAAAAATATTTCACACAGCCCTAGAATCTTAATACAATTTTAGCCAACAACCTTGTTCAGAGAAGAATTATGAATAGATACATTAGATAAATTACTTCATTATCTCCAGAAGTTCAGAGAAAAGAGACAATTGGAAGATGGACTTGGTTAGGCCTCGGCATAACCCCAGTGAATGCAAGGGATCACACACGTGTCTTATGTGAAACCTCTACCTCTGCATAACTTTTATACTAGAGAAATCTATATGCAATCAGGGAATCATTTTTCCATTTGTAGTCTGCTTTTAGTTCCACAGAGAAGTGGTTGAAATAAATTTTTGTCAGTAGAGTTTTCAACTACCTCTCAAGAATGTCTTCTCATGGAAATCATATGGTAATGCAAATGCGATTTTGTGGGTACCATAATTCTTTTCAGTATTACTTATGTAACTTAAAAGGTAAATTATTCTACATACTAAGATTTTGAACAAGTGAAGTCCATAAAGACCTTAATCATCATTAAACCTCATTTTTGGAGTTTTATTGAAGTGGGAAGTAAGCAGAATGTAAATAAGTAGAATGTAAGTAACCCTAAGCCAGCAAGTAAAATTATTGATTATAGTTAATTACTAAGTAAACTCTGAAATCTCTTAATATCTACTTTTTAATAAAAGAGCAGGGTTGACTTTGTTTAAACACAACACTTAAATGCACTATGGCAGCCTACTGGAGTCTACTAATAGTCTGACATTTTCAATCTACACTTCTCAAGTACAAAGTGTCCCAACAGGGGCTAGAGAAATGACGCAGTAGTGAAAGTGCTTACCTAGCAAGTACAACACCCTGGGTTTGATTCCCCAGCACCACATAAGCTGGGTGTGGTGGCGCATGCCTGTAATCCCAGCACTCAGGAGGCTGAGGGAGGAAGATTGTTGTGGGGCAAAGGTTAGCCTGGGTCCCAAAGTGAGAAAGTGAGTTCTCGGCCAGCTTGGGCTACAGAGAAAAGCCTTGTCTCAAACAAACAAACACCCAAAAAACAAACAGAAACCCAAAGTGACCCAACATAGTAGTAAGTAGAATCTTTGCAGGTCAAAGTTATATCTCAAATTAAGGTAAATCAAAAAAACTGCATATGTTCATATCACATATTGAGAGAGATTTTGTGGTTGCCTGTATAACTCTTCTACGGATGAGGAGACAGTTTCAACTACCTGGAGAAGGCGCCAAAAGGCAAACCAACCTCATTGTACCTGATGGCTTAGGGTTTGTTCCTTGAGATGAAGTCAGATACTCCCTCAGGGGAATTTGTGCAATATTTCTCAAATAGAGAAGCTATTCCTTTAAATCCGTTGTTCTTCCCATCTGATTTAAAAACAAACAGATCTGAAACGCTGTATAGAGTGAAGTTACAATTGTAGCGTTTGATTATTTTGATTTATTTTTAATTGCCCTTTCTGCCTGGCTCTTCATTGGACAAAGGCAGTATAAACTTCTTCTGTGCAATTAAGAGTGGCTATATGCAAAGAAAATGGAACTTTATTTTAGGTATTCCTTGAACTGACTCATAGTTCCATGTGTTACATGAATATTAGAACAAGTATAATACTTAAAAAGCTAATGAGTGTTAGTAAAAATATCCTCACAGAATGAAGTGCTCCGAAATTTTATACACTGCATTGATAGTTTATTATATCTTTTTTTTCCCCTCCATACAAAGCACAGTTTGGGAAAAGATTAGAGTATTTTGAATTCAATACTCTTTGAGCTGTCATTAGATTTGCTTGCAAAGACCTGTGGCAGAATTGTGTGGTGCGTTTCTTAGAAGGAACTAAAAGCGTATTAGAAATATGATGGCAAGAGCGGAATCATAGTTTGTGAACTTCCTCCTTAGCACTTTTCTAACAACTCTGCTTCCTAGTCCAAAATATACGATGAGCAGAAGGACAGACAACAGAAAGGAAGGGAAATTAACATGCTTAAGTGTCTCTCCTTAGGAGACAGGCTGTGTCTACATATTATCTCATTTAATATAAGTGGGAAAGAGACAGCTATAGCTATTGTCATAGCAACTCTAGCAAGGCACAATGTAAATGAAATAGAATAAATTGTGTGTCACCTGTAAGAGCAACAGTATCTATACCCATAGTTTATCCCCAGTTTCTCTAGAGAACCCCATTTGTGAGCTTGGAATGAAGAGAAAAAGAATAGTATTTAATAAACATCTACTTTTTCTTGATCCAATGGATATTTTTTGAGCACTTACTATGTGCCAAGTATCTCATATCGAATAAGGATAGAATAGGGAGCGAACTTACTGTTCTCTTGGAGCTTACAAATCTGCTAAGAAACCATAGATATCAAGCAGATAAGTCAGTAAATACTAATTAGACAGTACTAAATGCTAAACAAAGACTTGAGTGAGAGGAAGTAATGCAGAATGCTGACAGCCGGTCTAGTTTAGATTGCATCACTAGGGATAATTTTTTTTCTTATGAAGATGATGGTCTAGAATATTCTGCTTCATCTTTGCTGAAATCCTGGAGCTCTTGACATCTTTTTTTTTTTTACAAAGCTAAGATTATGTATATGTCAAAAGTTACATAACTGTTGCATTTTTGTTTCCGGAATTCATGTTGGACTCTCAAAAATGTTAAATACATTTTCATAAGTAATAAAGATTTCCTTTTTCTTTTCACGATTATGAGATTTTAAAGAAAGTGCAGCATATACGGAACAAGCTGGCCCTTCTATACTGATAGCAAGGAAATGCCGGGGAAATGTGGTGGCATTTCTCTCCCCATCTAACAAAATAATTAATGGAGGAAATGATGCTTATCATTACTCTTAAATTTGAAGATATCTTTCCTGCGGTAAACATTTAAAACAAAGACCCATTCTCTGGCTGGCTGATTTGTTTGTTTGTTTTGAAAAATCTTTGCCTCTCTGGCAAGCGTATGTGTCCTAGAATGTAGTATTTTTTTGCCAAAGTCCCACACTGAGGACTGCTCTTCAGGATGGCCTTGTGCAGAATGTGTGAATTCCCATCATCAGCTGGAATGTGAACTTGAACAATGGACAGCTGGCTCCCCTCCAGCCCGAAATAAAGCTGTGTAAGAGCCACATAAAATTCTCCCTGAATCATGGGAGAGGCGAGGCTGGAAGCTTATGATTCTGGTGCTATTTAGCATCTCTCTCATTAGGAAATTCACCTATTTCACTCACTGCAGAGAACTGTGGGGCTCCTCTTTCCCCAAAGTGGCCTCTACTTAGCCTGTATTGCGGCACCCAAGTAACAATGAGCAGTGTTTTCCCTGCAGGCTCAGCCATATGGCCTTTGTATTTTTAAGCCTTGAATTTATAGTGGGAATTCTTGTCCGTTTGGTCTTTTTCAAAAGTGAGCTCAGTATAATTTTGTGAAACTTCTAGACTACTTTTAGATGACTCCTTTCTTTTTCACCATTACTCATGGTTTCTGCTCTCCATCAGACACCACCACATTTAATGTTCGGCACTTTTCGTACTATTTTCCTCTCTGAGTGCAAGTGGCAGCTCATGGGATACTTCCTTCCAATCGTGTAACAATGACTTGTAGAGTTTTAGTTGCTGTTCTTAGGATGCGAAATTTCCACAGTGAATTACACTGAGAGTTCACCCCAGGGATCTTCTGGCCTCTGACTTTCTCTATGGTGTTTATTCTGTGTCTTTACCTCTCTGTATGACATCTTCACCTGAAGTCCTATGACTTTTATACGTTTCTAACCACCTTCCTAACTCACCACCTTCTTTCTTTTTGGTTTTCTGGCTTCTGTCAATGGAGCTCTATCATCCTTTTAGCTGTTTCTCCCTATTACTAACTGTCTACATTGTGGCCATTGTTTTTTCATAATGTGACCATTAATCATGACATGTCGGTATGATT